>WEKW01009102.1:1073-37831 GCA_013389905.1 Sula dactylatra
TATATTCAGGAATTTTCCTCTTATCAGGTCTGGTTTCCCTTTTCTCTATCCTGTTTACCCCATTAAGACCTTGGGTAACTATCTGTTACTGTATGGCCGTGTCAAATAGTTTTAACTTATCACTATTCTGTTCTCCTACAGTTTATAGAATATTTCATCTGCCTCTTCATCCTGGTTGGGTGGTCTGTAACAGACTCCCACCATGATATCTGTCTTGTTGGCCTTCCCCCTGATTCTTACCCATAAACTCTCAATCCTACCGTCCCCATCACCAAGCTCTAGGCAATCAAAACACTCCCTAACATACAGAGCTACGCCACTGCCTCTCCTTCCTTGCCTTGAAGAGTTTATAGCCATCCATCCCAGCACTCCACTTGTGCGAGTCATCCCACCATATTTCCACAATTGCGACTATAGCTCCTCCTGTTTGTTGCCCATGCTGCGTGCATTGGTGTAGACCTTAAGCATCTCCTGAATACAGACATTCTTGTTCTAAAGAATCCCCATTTCACACCAGGAACAAGCAGGCAGGTATATCTGAAACATAATATTCTGCTATACTGCACAATCACCATCACATTCTAAACAAATCTAGCACCCTTGCAAGGTGCATTTGTAATTTGGTTTGTGTGGTTTTTTCAGGCCCTTTAGAGCAAATCAAGGATCAGAACTGAAAAGAAATTGTCTCAAGTGTTCTGGGAGACAGTCTTTAAAGAAAGAAGCAAAAAATATCTTCTTAAATCTGTTAAGAATTTGTGAAACCTTTCAGAGGTTTTGTAATGATGCAAAAAATACAAGGGAAGAAATTTCTTCTAAGGGACTTGACAGGAGAAAATACACGTTCATAGTCAAGGAGCTAAACAATTCAACAAATTGGAGTAGGATAAGGAAGCTTTCGCCTCAGTTCAGCAAAGCTGTGATAAATTGTCTGAGTTGTTACTATTTTACATATTCTATGCCTTATGTGGCATTAATTAGTTATTTCAGTGGGCAGAAGTCTACCCAAGAAATCACCAGCACAGCAGACCCTAATTGGCATTACTGTTCACAGTCTATATAGAAAGCATTAATTTTATAGTACTGTGTGGACACAAATGGCACACACAACTATACCACTGATTACACTGAAACATTTAAGGCAAAAATGATGGTGCAGTGCAGATAGACTTACGTTGCCTATGCCTATGATACAACTCAGCACTTATCTGCTCTTTTCCAAACCATTGTCTTCTAGCCTTGTTTTAAAATAAGAAAGAAATTATCATTAAACAAATGTATTTTCCTTCCTCCATTTTAAATGTTATTCCCAAAACAAAGTAAAAAATCTGTTAATTTTTTTTATCCAAGGATATTCCTTATGAGAATAAGCAATAGAGCAGTTTGAAGGCACTCCCTTGGTATTTTGGCCACACAGCCTAAAGCAGAAGAAACAAAAAGGAATACTTAATTTTTCATATATTTAGGGAATCCTCTGGTTTTGCCTCAGAAACAAAACTGTCTTGTGTCATTTCTGAAACATCCAAACTGGAAGACCTTCCATCAGTTAGTTTTCCTAACAGATTTACATCTTTGAAACGGCTTCTGCTGAAGAATTTTCTTTTCCGAAAACATCAGTCGAATTGTTAACAGTGCATTTGATCTACTATAAGTGGATTATAAAAAATCTACTTGAGTGGAAGGAGATGTTGGACATTCCTTTCCTTTTCAAATCGATTTTTCTGTGTATCCCCTAAAACTGAACATTTGAAAATACCGGAATATAAATTGCTCATTAAGGAAAGTTCTACTATGCCATAAAGGCTTGCCTTGGAAGAACTGATATTTGAATCAGGTTTTAAGAGAGATACTGTGTTATTTTTTGTCTACTGCCACTAACTCCAGCAATACTATGAAGATCAGAACAATAAATATTTCCAGCTGTCAAGAGTCAGAAATCTGGAAAGCTTTGTAAGGATGGAAAGAAAGCCTGGAGAACACCTGGAGGGAATGGGGAAAAGAAGAGCCTGAAATCATATTGCCCAGAACAAGGACGGGCACAAGGGCAGAACAGCGATGGGGTGCACAAAGCAGCTGCTGGAAGCTGAGAATGACATTTATGTAACTAAAGCAAGAAAATGTTTTCAGGACAGAACTAGCTAATTTTTTATTTTTTAAAGTCAGATGGGGATTTAGCTTCTCAGGTAAATTTATTTTGCCTAAGGCCTGCAAGCTTTGCTGTTAAAAGCTCTGTGCAACAAGCAGTGAAAATTTTATTCAGATCAATGAGGTTAATAGGACCATTCCAACACTTCACGCTTTAAGAAATTGAAAGAGGAAATAAAGTTACAAGCATCCACTTCAATTTATACCTGTGGGCCTCTGTGCTTGCCATGCCAATAAGCACATATGATCTCTTGAAGGAAATATTATTATTATAAGGATAAATACTGCCACTCATGACACAGTATTTTGGGGACTTTCCTAGCAACAGGACAGGATGGCATACAGCTGTTGCAGTAGACCGTAGGAATGTCAGTTGTCAGTCATGAGATAGGACAGCTCAAAGTCTACCCTACCTTGTAGGGGTAGGGTGTACAGAGTCTAGAAATCCCTCTGCAGAAGACTGCATTGTTCCAGTGCAGCAAAGCATCCACTCATTCTTCTCCAAGTTGTAGCTAATCTAGGTGTACCTAAGGGTACTCACTGAACCCTTTTTTTTCCTTAGTAGAGTATTTTAATAGAAATTACTTTCAAAACATGAGAGCTCTTGTGTGTATACGTATCTTTAGACAACGTACCTAGTTCTTTATAATATATGAATTATTGTCAGATTTTTAAAACTATTAAAGAAATGTTATTGATTTCATTAAAAATTCAATGTGTTTTTACAAATGGATATATATCCCTGATCATCTCTATTCCATAGAGGGGAGAAAATAGGCTGTGTCATCCTAAGTTAATGTCAGTATTTTAACTCACCTCTCCCTTGCTTTAAGCTGAAAGTACAAGGAATATGAGGAGAACGTTCCTGTCCTGGTTTCATGCTCCTGGAACACACTCTGCACTGGACTTACTGCTTTTCTTTCACAAGTACTTACCTGGAAATTTGAAACCTCATCATTCACTGCACATCAAATATATACCAAACTAAAGCATGTCAGCTTTAGCATTATAACAGCGGGTTTATGAAAACAAGAACCTTTATTGCACACCATTGTTACACTTGTAATGACTGTATGAAACCCCAGTTGGCTATTACCTTTGTTAATGACAATGAACCTTCTTAACCTTAGTTAACTACTAAATAGAGGAGTACTTTCTTGCCAGTTATGATGTTTACACTAGAAGTAAATTGACAAAGGATAATTTACTGAAACATTCTTTTTTTTTTTTTTAATATAGTTTGGAGACTAGAAAAACTCCAGGGAGTTGGCAATTCAAAACATAAAGGTCAGTTTCTGTTAACAAAAGTAGAATATACATAGAAGGAAGGAATTTTCATGAAAAGCCAGTCCACACTGGACTAATGTTCATTACTCTCATCATCCTTTAGGTAACAGGTAGATAATCCTATTTCAAGACATACAGCATAGCTGAAATTTAGGCAGAATGAATGAGGCTTGAATCTGCTACAAAGGGCCATATATCAAAGGTACAAAGGACCTGGTTCATAGCTAAATCAGGAACTGTAAAAATCCACTCTGGTTGAAGAAGACTGGGGAGACTTTCCTGGATGTGCTTGTAGAGAGCTAAAAATATGTCCCCAACAGCATCTTTAAGTGTGCTGCAAGAAATCACTAATTCACCAGTAAGAACAAATATAATATCACTCACTACTGACGTCAAACTTTTCTCTCAAGGGAGCCCTGTATATGCAGTACAGTCATGCTCTTTGGCCCTGGGAGTAGAAGCAGCGTGGTGAGAAAAGAACTCCTAGGCTTTCATTTGTTTAGATTTTTAACCATCAAATTGTACAGAATTTTTTCTAGTGGAACAAATGCATGAGTAGCATATGTTTTACATAAAAGCATTATAGGATCTGGTCTGACAACATAAAGGTTTATGAGGTCTTTTCATTCACTAAAAGCAGGTACCAGGTCATCCTGTCACTGACACACATGAACTGATCATGACCACTAGAGGTGGTCAGGTTTTAATGCATTACAATCTAAAGACCACCATTTTAAATTTTAAACTTCGCATGTCCTTTTCTGTGTTGGATTGCTTGGGTATGGCCAAATGCAGACTGCACCTTACTGTGATTTTGGCTCAGACAAATGGAAACATCACTATTCCAAGGGACAGGATCAAGAGATGGTGTGCCTGTAAAACACAGGAATTATTTTCCACAGTGAGTTTTCTGTTTGCTCTTTGTCATCAATTTTTCTGTGGTGATACTTTTTTTACAGATTACATCATTTTCTACTACACTGGAACATTGCATAACATCACAAATACCAATTTAATAATTTTTAAATAGAGCATTATTCTAATATCTCAGAGAAGATCTCATTATATTATGAAAGCTGACTTGATCAGTGATAAAGCATGAACTCTGCATTGTATAGAATGGTCTACATAGGATTATTTTGGAAATGTGAATATAGAGTAGCACATTTTCAGAGTATATAGAATATGAAAATATTTTGTGATAGTCTTTAAAGACATTTTACTGTCACACAGAGTACTGTCATTCTTTAAACTGCTATCACATAAGCATTACCAGAAGAAGATAAATAATAATAAAAACTGGCCAGCAGAAATGGTTACAGAGCTGTGTCTGTATCTTCTAAAATCCCTTAGGGGGAAATAACTGTGCAAATCTATTCATATGACTGGGTCTTCCGACACCTTAGGGAATTTTTCTTTCCTGACTATAGAAACACTTGGTGGGGATTCAGATTTTATTGAGATCAGAGTTTAATTTTTTGTTTGTTTGTTTCTAAATGAGACAATAAGGTCTCAGCATCTAATGAAGGGATAGGTGTAGCTAAGAGGAAAGGCAGGAATAACTAATCCAGCTCTCTTACACAAAATTTTGTCCACAAGCACTACTGCTGAAGTCAGTAGCATTATTGAAACTTAAGTAAAAGTGTCAAAAGGGGGATTTATAAAATCAAAGAAAGAATAGGCAGACCAATTCTCATCCTTGAGGTCGAAAGCAAGGTTTCCTGTAGCTTTGATGAGGATATTATTTCTTTGCTGCCATGACTGATATATATATATGTATCTAAAAGCCAGAAAAATTGACTAATATGTCACACATGTTTAATAACCTAATTAATAACACAAATTTAAGTTTTGAGCTAAATTCTGCATTGAGAAACTTAATTATTTTTTCAGTGTAAGGCTCTAGGCTTTAAAAGCTAGTGGTTTTGGGGGGTGTAGTTTTGGATTTTTGTAGCTGATTTAAAAAAAAGCAAAAAAAAAAACCGGATTTAAGGATTAAAGAGCTGGATACTCAGCTGCTTTCTAAACACTAAAGGCTGAGTCCTCTGGACTCACGAGGCGGCAAGACCCCTAGGTTGGAGGGGGCCTGGGACAAGCATTGCTTTCTCCATGGCTTCTACCTTTCCACAAACCAGACAGCAATCACCCACCCAGAAAAAAATGAGACCTGTTCAGAGGCTACATTGAATCACGGAGGATCATTTAAGTAGCTGAAAGCTGCAGGAATTTGGAATTTCAGTTACAACCTTTTATTTTTCTTCCACTGGACACACACCACCCACTGACAAGATTGACAAACATGATCAGAAGCATGTCTATACGCTCTGAGGTACATAAAGAATTATGCAAGGAATTTTTTAAAATATAAAATGAAAGTGCTTTTGGAAGTAATCTGCCAGAAAGTGTTATTGGCAGTTTATTTATCCTAAATAAAATAGATTAAAACTTTTTTTCAACTTTGATGTGATGAATAAAGGTACTAGAGTTATGGTTTAAAAGTTATGAATATGATACTGGCTCAAAAGTAACAACAATTTTCAACTTTATATGTTGCTTTTTCTTCTTTTTTCCCCTCTTATAATTGCCTCAGGGCTTAGAAAGTTGGTTTATGAACGTGGATAAAACTGACGTCATCCCTACAAAGCAGACAAAATCCTCATGCGAGAGGCAGAAAGAAATGTTAAATGAGAGAGATCTGGAATCATATCTTCTACTCCACAGTGTATAGTTCATTATATTTTAGGTTTAAATGTATCTTAAAAAGTCTTCAGGGCTTCCAGGTTGTCACTCTAGAGTAATTGTCCTAACACAATACAGAGAGAAGGTAAAAGAAAAGCTCTGGCATCAACCTTAAGTTCTGTTTTCAAAAAACACTTATGATGGAAAATTGAAAACCTTTTGAAAAGCCATATTTAGGCGCTTCTGAAAATTAGAAAATTATTGCAGTCTGTCTAGGCAATGGTTTGAATTTCCAAAGAACTATCTGGCCTAATCAAAAGCTGTTGTTCCCTACCCTCTTTCCTCTTGTATAGCTGTACAGTGAAGAGTATGATTCACAAAGCCCCTAGTGGCACTAATGATGCTATCGCTCCTTTTTGCTGAGCTGTCATTTCTCCTAATTATCATTTATATTGGGTTCTGCTACTTTCTGATATTAATATTGCCACATATATACTTTAATTGTTAGGCAACACTATGCAGTGCTTATTCATAAGAGAATTCCAGCCCCCTTGACTTCCCTGAAGCCTTGAAATATTGATGGATGTCTTTAAGATGGTCCCTGCTTAATGCTCATTACCAGGGGAAGAGTTAGCTGTCCATAAAACCTTTCATTTTCTACATGCAAATGTCCTTTGTTTGAGCAAAATGGATAACTGAGCACCTAATTAGTGAATACCTGCTTGCACACACAATTAGCCAATTTGCAAGAACAGATGCTGGCTTATGAATACAGTGAAATGCAGTGGCATGCAGGTTCCTTTCATAGGTGACTCCCTTTGACTTCTTAAGTCTCAAGTTACTCTCCTTTTCCAGAGAAGATGTGGGGAGGGAAGGAAATGACACTAAGTCAGGCATTCCCTTTAGCATTTTATATTTGAAGATATCATAGAAATAGTGTAAGGGATCTTACAAGTCTCTGAAATTCCCTCACCCTTAGATCAGACCCAAGCACTGGCTCCATCACCTCCATGGTCACAGTGTAACTGGACCAAGTGCAGCTGCTCACCTTTTCTCCTTTACATCAATCTTAGTTGAATGGAAGGCCAGTTGATTTAGCTACTAAATAGTAAGTGTCAAGATCTACTCAGACTAATTCTAGATTCTATAATATTACTTCAGTAAATCCTATAGTTATCTCCTGCAATATATTTTAAGACTGCTCATTTAAATCAATAGGTCACAGGTGTTATTTAAGTATTTCTTCCTCTGGAAGAGCGTTTAGTTTGCTTTGCTTTGACCAATTCATACTCTACCAAGGTTGCTGACTATGCTTCTACAGTTTAATCTGATCAAGTTTATTATTTTCACAGCGTTGGTCACAGACTGTTCTCTAGTAAGGACAATTAATTTCATTATCCCTAAACAACTCATCAGAAAGCAATGAACAGGGTAAAAAAAAAAAAAAGCAAGTCTATCCTCAGGAAGTTGTCCCATTTATTTAGGACAGGTGCATATAACATTGGCATACCAGCTTGGCTTTTTCATTTTATAAAATTAAATTTAATAAATTCACATAAAGTTACTTTAATAATTCTAATTTATGATTGTACCAATGTAAGCAGAAATGCATATGCATTGCTACACAAAGGTGTTTGAAAGGAAAATGAAGGCTTCAGAAATCTGCACATCCTTTAGATACCTTTATGGGCCACTTTTCTGCAACTCTCTCCTTTTCTCCCAAAATGTTAAGTCATAGCCAAAGAGTAAATTATAGGAAAAATGCAATGAAAAATTCAGAATGTAAAAAAAGAAGGAAAGAAAGAAATCTGTGAATCAGAAAAGTTAGCTCAAATGTGGACAGAATGCAAGAGTCTGACTGCTGTTGAAACAAACCTACAAGTTAAAAGTTCAAACAGAACTTCAAGTCTGTGCTCTTAATGCTAGAAGCTCAAATCTTAAAGGCTTTGGCTTATTCCTCATAGAATAATGCTGCTTTTAGATATCTAATATAAAATCTTTACCTTTAGATAGTCTGAAAAGTCCATTCTCTATATAATGTTGAAGTAGTTTCATGGCCCTAGAGATTTCCAGTTTAAGAGTCACTTGGTCAAAGTGAGATATACTTACTGCATGGTCCAAAGGAGTGTTTCTGGAATAAATAAACTGAAGGCCCAGGTATGATCACAGTCGAAATCTCTGCAAATCAGAAGCACCATGACTGTACAGCTATGCAGTCGGTCTTGACACAGAAGAGGATTTTTATAGTCCTCAAGGCTTCTGACCTCAAAAGATGTTTCAAGTAAAAAAAATAAAACACGACCTTCCAATTTTTCTCATGCCTAAACTCAAGACAAGTCTCAGATGTTCAGGTCACCTTAGGCTAGTTCCTTGAGCAAAAATTAAATCCCTACTAGAGCATGCCTAACATTCTTTGAGAAGACAGGCAAGATGCTGTCAAGCATATACAGGTCTCATGGTAAGTAAAAGACCAGCTTAATCCATTGTGTTATATCTGTAAGCTCTATCTTTTTACATACGACCTTGCATTCTGATATTATCTCTTCTTTTCATTAGAACAGAATTTATTAGGACTTCTTCCCCATCTTTTCTTCGACCCATTAACTAAAAATCCCATCATCACCCTTAGGACCTCATTCTCACTCATTCTTGCTGCTATATTAATTTATTTTAACTTCTTTGTCTCCTTCTCCAGTTTACCCCTCAATCCTATCTGCCCTCTACCTAGTGAGAAACCACTTTGACTTCAAAAGAGATATCTCAGTTATTTCCCAGAGGAATTTCCCTCTACACATTTCGATATTAGAGTATCTCTGTGCAACAGATACAAAGCTAAGGTAAAGAATGGAAGTCCTTCAAAACATGAAAGCTAAGCTGACTGTCTGGAGGGCAGTATCCATCTCACAGACAAGGATCTGCCAGTGCATAATTCTGGCGCTTCGACTACCAGGGCCCGATCCTATAGCTTTCTATTGCGCTTTACTTTACAATCAGACTAATAGTTTACTAAGACACACACATAGAAAGGTGCCAGATCAGGTAGCTGCTTCCCCATCACCAGGAGTGCTGCACAGACAGAGTTACCCAGCAGGATCACTTTGCTGTGGGGCAGCCGCTAGTGGAGGCATCAGCAAAATCCTACTCTTAAAAAAAAGGAGAAAAATGGGAACCGGTACAATACAGGTGTTTTGTCTTTGTAAGAGAGCGGTGGAATTGTAATTAGAAAATATCCTAATCTTTGAAGAACTTATAGAGATGCTAGTTCTCTCAAAAATCTTTCCATTTCAGCTTATCTTAAGCCTTTGCAAGCAACTGGATTCCTCACCTCGTTATAATGGATTTATTACTTCCCCTCCCAGGAGTGGGTAACATCTGTTGTATTTTGTTATTTTAAAGTCTAATAAACACAATATGCACACCTCTGGAACAAGAAGTTGTTTAAAGTAAATTTTGCTTGTGGAAGAAGGTAAGGGGACGGATGCTCTGTTAATTAGTGTGAAACAGAAGTAGAGCTTCCCATAACTTTAGGCAGTACCGTGACTCACTCATTTTGCTAATACAATCCTGATCAATTCTAATTTTGTTTTCTACAGAGATGAATTTGCTGATTGCATTTGATTCGCTTGAAGACTAAGAAAATAAGTCAGTGTATAACAATACACATTGAGGATCCTTCTGCGTTTCTAGAACTAAATTTTTTGCAAAAATTAATTCTAGTTTTACTTTCTGATTTACAGAACTAAAAGTTGCTTAAAGGAGTTTCCCAAATAGCTGTCCTTCAGCAATGCTGCTCAAAAGATCAGCTCATAAAATAGAGATACCTGACAACATATTTTGATTTAGTGCTATGTGGTGTTTGCGCTTAGAAAAAATAAAAGAACATCTACAAAGCACTGTATTGCAAAAATAAAAAAGAGGTGCAAAATAAGAGTTGGAGGCAGGGAATAGGATTGCATGTTCCAGTTCACACTTAAAATAAAAACAAGTAGAGAACACAGGCAACGTGGGTACCTTACAGCCACAGAGAGACTTGGTGAATACTGGCCTTCCAGAATGGGGTAAAGCAGCAGTACAGATACTTGCAACTGGAGACAGTTAGGGGAGAGGAAAAGCACTTTATCCACCAGTTAGCAAGAACTCTTAAGAAGTACTCTGAGCAGCCAGTAGGACGCTGAAGAAAACCTGTAAATGAGTCAGCAAATGGAGTTGTTATCTCATGACGAATGAAATGGAGGTCTTCTAATGTTATCAAACCTTTTGCTTGTGAAGCAAAGGAACATATCTCTATTGTGCTCAGGCACAAGGACACCCTCCCCTCTCTAGTGACCAGCCAGGCTGCCTGCATTAGAAGCAATTCATAAGGAGAGATGTGGTCTGAAGTGGCCCTTTTTCCACTTTTATCTAATCTAGACAAAAAGTGTGGATCTATTTGTGAGGTGACAGTATTGACTTATTACGATTCATTACTTAGATTTTAGGTTGTTCATTATAATCTGAAGTTTTGATATTAACCACATTTCATATTTTGGAAACAATACTCTTTCTTAAAATAGAAGACTTTCATCAAAATCTGGAAACCTTTGGACATTAATCTTCAGCTCAGATTAGCTTCCAAGCATAAAAGGCTGTTCCGTCCCTTAAAAAAAGGGATTGTATTACACCTGAGAAATAGCCTTTAGTGGGATAAGCTGCAAATGCTAAGCACAGTCATTTTCACTAGAAAGTCGCACTTCAACCACAAGCAAGTGTATTCTTTATAAAGGCAAACTGCTCTGCATCTGCTAAGAACCAATAATGCAATTAGTACCTTTAGTATAGGAAAGATGTTGCTATTTATGCACTCCACTTACGTATATCTGTTAGCAAAAAGCTTTTCATAGCTTAGCAACCAGTTTCAGTCACTTCATCATCTGTTTTCATTGTCAGGCTTGGTCACTTAAGTTTTACAAAGAATTTTAACAGTGTGCTTTTAAGTCCAGGGAGCAAAATGGTCACCACATAATGGACAATATGCCAGTACACTACTAACTCTCATCTGGCTTTCTACATTTTCCCTCCAGCTGCTATTCAGCTCAACCATTTTACAGTTACATAAGACCATAGTTCACTTGGCAAATAGCAAGGAGAAAATTGTTGCTGGTGTAAAACTTTGGGGAGCTCATTAATTTACAAGAAAAAAAACCCCCAGTTTTTTATATAACATTTCAGTGATCAAACTAACAAGCATGAAAATAAACTAATTCACCAGGCTTGAGATTCCAGCTGAGTGTCCCTGAAGTTTGTAGTCATTTCCTCTAATTGCTCATAAGACAGTTATTTCCATGTAGTAGTTCTGATAATTTCATTCCACTCTGCTGCTTTAACCCAGAGATAAGATTTTCTGCTGATACATGTACGAATTTCCACTGAGTTTCCTTGTTAAAAAAAGGGAAAAAGATCCTGAAGAAATGCCATTAAAAGACTCTTTTCAAAAACCAGTCCAAAACTCCCATGTTAAGACATCGAAAGCTATACTTTAATTATGCTGCAAAGGATGGCGCCTGACTCAAGGTGTGAAGTTGCTGGGAGGTGGCTAATACATGGCTTAAATTAATTTTTGAAGTATTTGTAGTCACTGCAGGAAAGTATTCATGTTCACCTTTCTGCAGGAAAAAAGAACAGCAGTTTTCTGAACGCTTCTCTCCTATTGTTTCCCACAACATAGGGAGAATATGCCCTTATCTGCACTGTTACGGATGTTACATCATGCAATATATGGCACCGAAGACAGTCTTTAGAAACTTTAACACCTGGAAGTCAGGAAGAGCCAGGATTATATGGTTTTTGTGGAATCCTAACCCTGCTGTGAGGCAACATGCAAATCCTTTATGACCATGCCCTCCTCAGTCCCTCCACCCATAGGCTCCTCCTTTCCGAGTTCAGTTTGTGTTAAAAACATTGTAGGCAAGTGCTACCCCCACTGGGATTCCCACGATGGCTAATGCAGGTTCTCTTGAGACAGTACAGGTAAACTGGAAAAAAATCCATATTTTTTTCCTTTTGATTCTTGTAAAACTTGCCTGTGTTAGGTTACCTTTCCTTCCAGTATGAGCTGTGGACTTCTAGACCTCTGAGAGTAACAGAACAGCAAAATTAAAATATAATTTAAATAAACCAGAGGAAACTTATCCTGTCATGGTAACACTGTGATTAAAGGATTTAATTGAATTATAGAGGCTTAGATAGCATGAAATGAAAGCAGAAATACATCAAGAATCACTGTTTCATGCAGAAAAAATCATAAAAGTGTGTAATAGTCCACAAGGTAATACTTATCTGGGAATAGATGACAGAGGACTTTATGAGATAGAGCTACAAGGCATGAAGGATATAAAGTGCAATAAAAAAGGATAAACTCAGCAGGGCTGATAAAGAATAAATATACAAATATTAACCCACAAATAACTGGCACAGCTATCATTTGTTCTTTCAAAAGTAAAGGTTTTTATCTTAAAAAGTTTTAGCTTCTGTGATGATTCAAAAATGAAACAGCCTGATATTTAAATTATTATTTCTGAATATTAAAATTAAATGTTATTTTCTGTATCCAAAGCTGAAAATACTATCTGCATAATCTACTTCATTTTTCAATTCATCTTTTCACAACAACATTATTGGTTTTAATAAAGCTCCAAAGGAAACACATTACAATAGATTTTACTTTGCATTTCTTTAAAGAAACTCATCTACTGATAACTGTTAAGACGCTCTGCTAGTTCAAATCTCCATCTATAATGGTATGCATAATGACCAAATAATATCAAAAGAAAGCACCATCTCCATCTGTGGGCTATTGTATCTAACTGCATCTCCAAACCACTCCAAGCCACTGAACTCTCTGCCAATGTTCTGAAAGATGGGCTGCTGATGAATACAATAAGTTACAACATCTAAAAATATGGTCAAGGCAAAAATAGATCAAATCCTTTTGACAGTTATGCTGACAAACGTGTTGGTTTTCCAAGGGTGATTGACTACAGTGATGCTATTCAAATGTATAAAGTATGTTTATAATCATTTCCAGACTGAGGTCTGAGGTTAGTTTGCATATATTTTGTAAAATATTAAGTCCCCTTGATTTATGCCCAACAGTCTATTTTTAAATCCTGAAGACAAAGTTTCCTGCTAGTTACCACATGCCTTTAATATCTTTAAAATAAGCGTCATTTATTTTTTGTCCAGATATTCAACAATATTTTTTTTTGCTTCTTTATTTTTTTTCTTTTTGAACTACACTAGAAGATGACTCGGATGCACATTGTCTGTCCAAGATTAAGTTTACTTTTCTTGAATGATCTTTGTGAACTGAAGACTGGGCTTTAACAATAGCTTTTAAAGGAATTTAATTTGAAGGTAGCTCATTACGTACCATACATGACTAGACAGGATGGTAGCACTTGTTTATCCTCAAATGAGTCAGTGCCATTAGTTAGAATGCTGTTTACTGTGCAGGCAAGGGAAAAAGAATAATTGAGTCACACAGAAATAAACTTCCATCTTTTTGAGTCTCCAGTAACAAGAAGTAATGGTGTCTCATTAAACCAACAGCTCATTCCTGCACTTACCTATATTAAATTATATATTCATTCACATTACCTACTCTGCAACTGTGCTGCCTTAAATTATCTCCATATTCATATTAAGCTGGATAATTTTATGTTGTAACATTTGTATCTCTTAAGAGATCGGATAATCAAATTTCATGCTGCAGGTTGTAAAGGAATTGCCATGGGGAGTCCCTCCCATCACTGCAGTCAGTATCACCCAGTGAGGTAGGTGCATCCTTCTCTCTTTGCACTGTCTGCCATTAGCCACAGCAGGTGGCAAGATACATCATTTACTAGGCATTTAAACACTCAAGACGCCACATAACGTCGCATTAGGACATGCTTTTGGGATGACTCTTGGAGAAACTGAAGGCTGGCAAAAAAAAAAAAGTAAAAGAAGAAAAGAAGAAAAAGAAAAAAGAAACAATTTTTGTTCGCCATGGTATGAAGAGAGACATGCTGGACTCAATAAAAGACATTCACTTTGTCTAGCACTATATACATACGAACTGAGATGAAGAAAACAAATGGACATTCTGGGTATGTTCAGGCCACGTTAGCAGCACAAAAGGATGAGTTCACACTTCACATCATCTTTTCCAAATGAATTCATGTTCTCATATGACTTCTATCAGGATTTTCAGTAGGATTTGTCTGTTTGCTTTGTCTTAAAGCACATTAGAGCTGACTTGTTCAAGTGTATTACTTCCGTCTTTGATCAAGTCTTGGTCACCAGTGCTACGCCACTGTTTTAACTTAGATCTTATCCTTTGTATAGAGATACTGTTAAAAAAAATCCCTTTTCCATATTCTTGCCTATAAATAGTTATTTCTAGAAAACGTTACTACTCAAAGGCAAGTCTGGAAGAGGGTAAGTTCAGAAAAAGGCACGACCACGTTCAGATTTTAAAATTTTGTATAAGATTCATGCTACTGTTATTACAAGTTAAATTTAACCAGTTAGTTCCCTCATAGCATACATCTAAAACCAGGCCACCCATGTGAATGCTGAGAGGAACGAACTTTTTTTATTCATTATTGTTTCCTTGTCTCGTACAAGGAGTAAGAAAGGATTTGTGACTGGAACACCATATACCAGGCAAACTCAAAGAAACATAACAATTTTTATGAGGGATGTGTTCTTTTCTGGATCTCCTGCTGCTTAAAAATAAAACTGGTATCTGTAAGATCCTGCGCACTCTGAGTTAAAATCTGTTTCCAGCTCGATGCAAACAGCACTCCTGTAAGGGGCAAGCTGCACGCACGCAGCTACTCATGTGCTGTCGCCTTTTTGTGGTTAACCTGCAGAGCTCAGCCACTTCTTTCTTTTTTCGTTCTAGGGCTGGGTAGAAAGCTACAAAGTGCTGCATCTTTTCAGCAGTTTTTCAATTTCTTCAACTTCTCTTCCCTAACCTAAGGCCAGATAGAAGTGGAAAAATAGGGTAAAAAATGGTTCAAGGGTTGGAACGAGTGAAGAGAACAGTGCAATTCAGTGCAATTTAATGGAAAATGATTGAGATTGAGATGAAATTAAACTTAATGAAATGACACTATCATTTACTTCAGTAAAACTAATACAATATAAAGTTGGAACTCAACATTAATATACCATTATTCATTATCTTACTCAGTAATATCATTTCATTACTGCTTTTATGCACACATAGAAGTAATGAATGCTTAGACCGCAGATGTAGGTGCAACAGTTTTTCCCGAAATATTTACAGATAAATCAGTTGTAGAGTAGTCTGTGCACATTGTTATATACTATTATACACAAAGTGGTTAGGTGTTCTTCATGTTACTGAGAACCGTTTAGCAGTGCTTCCATTTATCATTTATTTAAGTTTAAAGCTTAAAATGAAGTAGCTTTGGGATCTCTCATTAAAATAGAGGCTACACCTGAACATCAGGCCAGTGTTTTCACAAGACAGCTCTTCTGACTGCAAAACATGGAAAATTTTAGTAATACTTTGAGTTAAGATAGGAATGCAGTATATGACCATAGTATATTCAACTTGCATGCTCAGATTTGATCTGAAAAAAGAAACCCTATGTCTTCATTAGAACAAAAAACAAAATTAAAAAAAAACCATAAGTAAAAAAATGTTGCAAAGTATGGTTCAGTGATGCCTGAGGCTCCTAGGTAACACAGCTGCCCTAAGATTTTTTTGCTCAGAGCCCTGACAAAGAGCAGAGTATTACATTATTGACACTGCACCTCTGTCCCTAAGCACAGGGATCCAGCATGCTGCTTATGTCCAAATTAATATCTCATCAGGCATTAATATCATGACTTAATGAGTGAGTGGGTCCTACCTGTGAGATCTCCTTGTCTTCCTCTCCATATGCAGTTTAAAAATAGCTTATTTGACTTTGGGATGGAGGTGACCAATGTAAGCAGGGGCTGTTTTCACTTGAGAGCAAGCAATTAAAAGTACCCTCAGCTTCTCGCTGTCTAACTCCAGCTCTCGATAAACTGCAGGTACTAGTTTCTTCTTCTCACCATGCCATCTCCGGTGCCTCATGTCTTATTAAGTTTCTTTGGAGTTAGCAAGTTGAAATGGGATTTGTGGTTTCGGTGTTTTTTTTGTTGTTGCTATCCTTTTCTGCAAAGTTCTGTCCTGGAAGAGAGGCCGAGGAGCATTAGTGTAGCAGGGAGAGAGGAAGGGAAAACTCAGGCTGAGGTTCTGCTCCTAAAAACTGTAGCCTGATTTGTCAACGTTGTCTGCACCTAACTTACACCCCTGTACACAGACGGCAGCTCAAATTTGCCTTGCCAGTTTTGGTCCCCTCAGGTCCACAGTTCCTATAGCGTTACAAAATCCAAGCATCATGTATGGGGTTAAATGTGTGGCAGATTTAGGCAACAAGCATAGGGCACTGGCCAGAGAGTATAGCCCGAGGTACAGATCTTTTTTAAGTTGGCCTGTGTAACTGGGATCTTAGAATGATCTTTGCAGAAACTAAAGGAAGTCATGGAAAAATGCAAGGAAAAAAGAGAAAAAACCCAATGTGCCTCTTAGCTAACCCTTAGCCTAGTGGGCCTTTGATATAACACAGGGTTTGCCCCAGAAATCTCTACTTCAGGAGGAAAGATTTAAATGAGCTCAGTAAAGTAGAGGTTGGAAAGAATAACGCCTGTGGTCTTTCCACAGTCATGTAACCTTGTGGCTACTTGCCCTCTCAGCAACCTCCTGACCACAAGAACACGGTACTTCCTAATTCATCAGTTTTAGCCTTTTGTGTTACAGCTTCACACTGCCATCAGGAAGTACAGCATTGCTTATAATATATTCACATTTGGATTGCACTAAAACCTCTTTCGAGATACTTAGGTCTTTTCACACTTGTGTAAAGTATCAGCATGCTGCCTTGAGTTAATAAAGCATTATTTTCAATTTCTTCCCTTACCTGGCTGTCTGGATGCCAGCAGGCCTAGTCAGACACTGTAGCTCCTTTGTGCCAATTGTGACTCTAAAAAAAATGTGCAGGCACAGAGACAAGGACCTGCTCCCACAGCAGCACCGGGTTGCTTTGAAAAGGAATGAGCGTTTTTCAGAACTATGCAAACAGTTGGTTTAGCAAAGAAGCTTGATGTCCAGAAAATTTCTGCTTTCCAGCTCTTGTAACACAGGATTTCTCTTGTTCAAGAGGTGTCTGGAGAGGCAGGAATGCCCAAATTGCTTTATCCTTCACAACCTACAAGCTGGAGGATTCCCCATTAAGGTCTGTGAAGGTCTTGCTCAGTTAGCAAGGTTACACAGGTCACCCATAGCTTTGATTTATGGTGTCAGGAGTTAACCTGACATTACTCAGATAATTTGCATAATTTCAATTAGTTAGTTTGCTAAGACCAATAATCAAAATTCCTTCTCTGTTTTAGGGCAGTTCGTGACCTTTGCTTTTCTACTGACTGGCATCAAATACGACACCTCTGAGTATGAGCCCATCATTTGCCTCACTTCAAACCTGATACCCCAGAACTAGCCCTACAGTTTTGGAATTGATGTGACAATGGGGAATTGTGAAGAGATGCAGCAATTACTAAAAGCATTCAAATTTTTATTGTGATAGAAACTCAGTTGTAGACTTGGCAATGGTGCTGATTTATAGTATCTAAGAAAAAAATTAAATTTTCTAGTGGAAAGGCCTACGATTACGATTTGTTGCATGCTGGACTCAGTAATTCAATCTCACTAGACTCATTAATTCAGTTGTTATTAATTATGATGAAGCACTAATATGACTGTTCCCACATAATTACCCTTTCCAAAACACTCTCCTGAAAAACAGGTTCTTACCCTAGCAGCTAGATCCAAATAGCTTCTCCCTCTTGATAAAACCCAGAACAGAGCAACTCCCCTGCAAACATGCAGGAGTGGTATAACTCTGCAAGCTTGCCTGCAGTACTTGCAGCAAATCATTTGCAATGTATGCCTTTAGTTGGAGTTAAATTTAGAAATGCAGATTATAATTCCAGTATCATCTTCTATATAGGCACATGAAAAAGCAAGGAATTGGCCATAGAATAGCCAGGAAAATCCTCAGAAAGGATGCAGGGCAAAGTTCCCCACAAAAGTGTAATTGTATTGTTGATATATTTATCACTGAAGTCAGTTTAACCTTTTTACTAACCTATAAGAATTTTTGAGAATAAATTCATGTTTCTCTGCCTAGTGGCTGCTGTTGCTTCTAGCGGTCATATGGCAGCCCAACGGGGAAGAGAATCTTCTGCAATTTGTGTTCCCTGTGGTAGGGGGTTCCCCTCTGGAGAAGCTGAGGGATGCTGCAGCCACAGCACTGAGGAAGGGAACTCCGACAGTGGTCAGCTGCTTCTCCTTCTCTACCCTTACCGCTTCTCCATTAGAGGTGCACCAAAAGCGAGGACAGCACCTCTTGTGCCCAGCTCCTTTACTCCTGTCTTCCTACCTCCTTCCAGCTGAGGTTAGGAGGCGAAGTCCTGCAGCAGCTGGCTGCCTCTTGGCTTCCTCTCCCTCCTCAGGGCAGCCAGGCTGCTCACATGCCCAGCCCGCTCCCTGCTGTGGGTGCGAGTGTAGGAAGTCCCTTTGAAAGGAGTTCCCAGGAACTCCCTTCCTGTTGCACAGAGCTGTGATCGTAGCTATATTATTAAATTCAATGCCATTACGTTAGCAGCTTAAAAATGCAATGAAATCATCTAGGCCATTGTATTTGTCCACGATCGGTGAAAGAGGAAAGGAAGGGCATAAATAATGCCAAGAAATTAGCATGCTAATATTCTTACTTATTAATAACCTAAAATGTTATCATTAATATAGGTAGATGGAATATTAAAAAAAAACATGCTGAAATTTAGCAGCAACCTTTGAAACAGGATATCATCACCCAGTCCTGCTGCAGGCTCTCCTGCTAGCAAGCAGAGCAGTGGGAACATTCCATGGTGGAGAGTTGGTTTATGGACTTGAGACAGGTAATCCTAAAGCAGAAAGCTTGTTGGGGATCAACAGGCCAGTTTAGAGGCTTTGATTATTTCATTTTGGATTTTGTGATTTTTAGATGCTCATTTATAATATAAGGAAACCAAAGGGATTTTTTTTTTAAAGGACAAGCAACCAGCAACAGGAGTTACTTTCCCACACAGCACTTTTGCAATACCATTTTCTTTCATAATTGTTCTCTTTTTCTTTTGTTCAAATACAAGCCATTGCAGATGAAACTGTATAGCTGTCTTCTGCAGTTTAAACCTTTGTTTGTGCACTAATGAATCTAACTAGGTGTCACAGCAGACTCTAATGAGCATCACTCGCTTTCATTTAACTCTACAGCTTGCCATTATACACTTTAGAAGATCTGTTGATTTATTCATAGCAATCACTAGATATTCTTTTTCATTAGATAGATACTAGGATAGTAGTTTTCCCTGTTCTGCCTTTCGTTATTAAGGGAACTATGAAATGTTAATATTGGCCTCAAAACCCATGGCAAAAATGCTCCCAATCCTATTTGAAATGCAATCGCTCGTACTGTAAATGATCTTAACGATCTGAGCACAAACAGCTTGAAAATTTCTTCATTTATTTATGGAAGAATGAGAGAAAGAAAAAAAAAATCAAGAAGATGGCCCTGTATAACCCACTTGTATGATTTACCTCATTAATTGAATTTTTTTGTAGTTATTTTAAGCAGCAGGACTGCAATTATAAAAGCATCCATAAACAACTATTAACAACTGTCATATTCCCACCCAGGTTCTTAGCTCAGATTTTAAACCCAGAAACACTTAACACTTCAGAGCTTATCCCTGAGTCAGTTTTGAGAGGGTTTTGCCCTAGCAAGCTGTCTTTGTAAATTCTTGATTCTGATACCTGGAATATTGCAAAACATGAACCATAATTTTGAAGAATTTATTGCTACTGTTGATGGTCAGGCCAGATATTATAAGGTTTGAAACACAATTCAAAGAGATAAGTCCTAAAAAGAGCTAAACTCCTTTTTGTGCTAATGATGCCAGTCACAAGTTTTTATTAATTTTATATGAAGTTTTGATATCCTGTAAATTTAGACTTTTTAAAGAGCGGATATAATATTTAATTTAATTTAGGAATTCTTTTATTTTTTTAATTAAAAATGTTTCCATGCTAATAATTTCTTCACCTTCCCTAATATTGTAAATTTGACAATTTTTAAGTAGTTTCTATTAGACTTTATATAATGCTATTTTAAAAAAAAAAAATATTAAACTGTGTACTATTTACTCAGCTCTAGGTTTAGTAGAAATGTTCAGCTCCTGTTTTGATCAAATTCCTAACTGGTATTTACATAAGTACTATTTCAGACAAAACAAACAACTTTCCAGAGTTTACAGAGCAAGTGTCAGTTTTCATACTATTTTATCTCATATCTGTGCCTGATTTAGGGTGACCAGCCTCTAAATTAAGACAAATGTAGCCATTATTTGTATTTAAATTTCATTATCCTGTCACTTCACACACTGAAGACTGAAGAAGATGCGTTTAATCTACTTGACATTACACTCACATCATCCTTGTACATAATCTGCCACAGATATTGTATCCTAAACAAGTCCTAGAGCATTAATCCACCTCAACTAATTACTATTACTTTCTAGATCCCCCCCAATAAACATTGGCTAAACATTATTTGTGTTTTATTACAGTGCTGTAGTTCTACTATGTAGCTGTACTCTGAGTACAAAAAGACTCCCAAAAGCACAAGAACCATTTTTATTAGATTTTTTTCTATAACAGTAGAGAATCTGAAGGGAAGTAATGGACATTATCTTCACTTCTAATTCTATTCTTTCACCTTTTTTGCTGTTTTAGGTAAATTCTAAGACTGACATGTCTTATTAGGTCATTATCTATAAATACTTGGCCAAATCCTTAACAAATAAATCAAAATACAACATGGTCAATTTATCTTTTACACATCTTCCAAGTCCTATAACAGTAAGATCAATCTCTGCTTCTGGCAAATTTCATACCCATTTATTTCTGTGTTAACATCTAATGACATAGTAGCGACAGCAAAATGTTTGGATTATATGTATTTAATGTGTGTATGTGAGCATGTAACAAGAATTCCAGTGCAAAAATATCATTCTTATCTCATTAATTTACCTTGGTGGGCAAAGGTTTTATATAAACCAGCATACAGATCTTTCATTTAAATGCAGTTGTGTTCCCTCAACTGGACTGTTGTCATCAAAAAAAGCTAAATTTCCAAGCAAATAATAAAAATGCATAGATATTTTGTCTTTAAAAAATCCTGGGCTGATCACGACATCATTCCTTATCAAACTTTTTTCCTTATGCAGTAAATTGATAAGGACCACGTCAAGAACACCTGTGTAGCTTCAAGAAAATCTAAAACCTTTGGATTTGATACCAATTCTGTATTAATAAGGACTAAAACATTTTTCCTCCCCAATTAAACAGTATACTTGCATTTTAATTGAAATATTTAAATTTTATATGTATGCATATGTGTTAACATTCAGTCAAGTACATTTATTATATGACAATATGAGAACTGAAAAACAGAAGCCATTGTAACTCAAGCCACTGGCCACTGTGTTTGTTACATGGCCAGGGCATAAGGAACAAATACTCTGACTTAAAGCATTTGCAGATTTAAACACAACCCTTAACATAAAGGATATAAGAAATTCTTTCTTTCCCTGACTAATAAGAGAGACAATGTCTCATTCCACTTCCAGCCATATGGCCTTATCTGTTTAGGCAACCGTAATAATTCCAAAAACTTCTTCCCCTCCTGTGCTTGCCTGCGTGAATATGAACATAAAATATACTGAGATCAGTGCCCTATAGATACTTATTTAGAATAAACAACTGATTTCTATCTGCTGATAAGGATATCACACATAGATACAGATTTCTGCTACACCAAAATTAATGGCTCAAGGAGAAGGTGTAATTCTTGAAGAACCAGATATATCTGATAAACTGTTTACAGTCTAGGTAGTCACAGCTGTAAAGTACATTACCAGTTTCTCACAGTGGGAATGAGCAACAGGGAAGGAAAGCAATGCTTGTTGGAGATTTCAGTTCCTGATACTTTGGATATAAGAAATGGAAGACTTCATATCTATAAAACATTCACAGAAATAGTTTTTAAAATTTACTCCATCTGTGCATATATGTGCACTATAAAACAGATTGGTGCAACTTTGTATGAGGCATTCCCTGGAAAATTCAACTCCTTTCGGGGTTAAAAAAGAGCTGGTTTCTCAGGTGTGCTGAAGAATTGAAGAGATGATCAGTGAAAGCCTCTCTCCAATGTGAGTTGCAGACAAAATGTTCTTTTCTGTTTGTTTTGACATCAATATCTGATCTAAGATTACCTTTTATTCCGACCAGTGCTCAGTTCTTACAAGTTCTTAAGATTTCTTATCTTGTATAAGTAAAAATCCCTTAAGTGGAAAAAGCTTCATAAAAGCATGTGCTAACATGAGGTTTGATTGGCCTTTTGCCAAAACCAGGCATCACGACTGTCCCTGGAAAGCTTTCATTTACAGCCTCCCTTCAGTTTTCTCTTCCTCTTTTTAAGACTGATTTCTAGTCTATTCAAAAATTGTTAGCTCATAAACTTCATATGTAATCAAAAAACCAATTTCAGTTCAGAGTAAAAAAAAAAAAGACTAAATGTGTTACAGACTAGAGAGAAATTAGGAAAGAAAATACAATTGACTCTGATGGAGTCTTGTTTATTTATATATCCTTTCACAGACAGTCTGTGGTAAGACTCTGAAATCAAGCTACGAGACATCCAAGGCTGAAGAAACTAACTCTCACTGTTTCGTTTTTTTTTTTTAACATGAAAAAACTTCAGGATTAGAGGCAACTTGGCAATTTCTATACTTCCATCTTGTCTACCACAACATAATAAAAACTTGTTTCCTTCATATAAAGCTGCTGAGTGTCCGAAGAATCCATTTCTTTCACTGAGTTTTCCATTGCTTCCTGTCATGGTTTAACCCACGCCAGCAACTAAGCCCCACGCAGCCGCTTGCTCACTTCCCACCAGTGGGATGGGGGAAAGAATCGGCAGAGTAAAGATGAGAAAACTCGTGAGTTGAGATAAAGACAGTTTAACAGTATAATAGGTCAAGCAAAAGCCACAAGTGCAGGCAAAGCAAAGCAAGGAATTCATACCCTGCTTCCCATGGGCAGGCAGGTGTTCAGCCATCTCCAGGAAGGCAGGGCTCCATCACGCGTAACGGTTACTTGGGAAGACAAATGCCATCACTCTGAACATCCTCCCCTTCCTTCTTCTTCCCCCAGCTTTATATGCTGAGCATGACACCACATGGTGTGGGATATCCCTTTGGTCAGTTGGGGTCAGCTCTCCCAACCATGTCCCCTCCCAGCTTCTTGTGCCCCCCCAGCCCTACTCACTGGTGGGGTGGGGGGAGAGGCAGAAAAGGCCTTGACTCTGTGTAAGCACTGCTCAGCAGTAACTAAAACATGCCTGTGTTACCAACACTGTTTTCATCACAAATCCAAAACATAGCCCCATACTACTACTGCGAACAAAATTAAATCTATCCCAGCCAAAACCAGCACACCTGCATATAGCTTTCTCTCTATTCCCCCCCCCCCCCAGTAGTTACACTAATTATTTTTTTTCCTGATGACATGGTTAGAAGTTCAGGAATTTTTTTAATTATACAAAAAAAAACCCCAGAAAGTTCCTTTTATATTGGTTATATTTTGTTAGCAAACCCATATGCCAAGAAGGTATTATAGAATCTTGCAAATTGTTCTCAGGGTAGTTTATCTTACAGGGAGTAGGAGGACTATCACATCTTTCCTATGATCAATTACAAAGCAAAACTGAAAGAACTGTAAAGAAAACTAAAGAATAAATACTAAAAGCAGTCCACATGGTGTCACCTTACTGACAGCACAAGTGGTTTTGAAAAACTTTAGCAACATAATTTCAAATTTGAACTAAGCTGTAAATGTTAAATCATCTTAATTATTCCAGAAATGTATTCATTTCCAATTTACATTAGCATGCAAATAAATCAAGCTTTTTTTTCCACCCTAGCAACCTCTTTCACATGTTAATTTCTAGTTTGCCATTGGGCTCCTTTGCCTGAGGAACGATTGGAGTTTGCATTTTATTTTAAATCCAGAATACCAACATTAAAGTATCTTATTCATCTAATTGCAGTGGGTGCTTAAATTCACAGGCAGATAGGGGAAATATACCATGTTTTATACAGGAAATGTAGCATCTTAAAACAAAATAACTTAGAAGGTTTTTTGAGCAACAAAGAAATCTGAAAATATTTTTAATAGGTTTATATATTCCCTACTTCCCACCACACTTCTCATCTATGTCCTGTTACATTATTTCCCCTACACTAAGATAGAAAAGATTAGTGGATCTACACAGAATAGTGGAAAAGTGCTATTAGCATGTTAAGACATTTGTGCTATAACCACTCCTATTTTAATGAGATGCTAGGATTTTGAATGTGGTAACTTTGCTACTCCCTCCCTAAATATCTTGTATAATTCTAATGTAACTGCGGAACTGCCAAATTACCACATGCCTAAATTGCTGCCATTAAAATAAAGCACCTGTACAGAACCACACAAGTGCCAACAAACCAGTCTTTATCCTCACACATCTGCTTCACTGTCACCCACCCTGCCATACAGAATCCATCACAGCTCAGGAGCTGGCAATCCAGCAGCATTTAAAGGTAAAATAACCAGTCTGGTATGGGCAGGGGTGGGAGGGGAGAGACAAATCACCCCCAGGCTTACACCTGTGATCTAAGTCCTCTTCTGCTGGCAGTGTTAAACCTGAGGGGGTTGGCATCTAATTAGGCACTCTGCTCATTTAGTGAGGGGGTTGTAGTGAAACAAGATTTGCTAATTTAGCTCAATTATACTTTTAAAATATTATATGTTCTCAAAGGAATAAACTGGAGACTAAAAGTCACTTACTGGGCCTTCAGGAATGAAAGACCACACACGTGAAAAATGGCCTTTTAGTTCTAACATCAGTTTTACTTCATGTGTGAGGAAGATTGGTCTAACGTAAGAGAACCTAAAAACCTCTTCCAGAACAGTGAAAAATCTCTGGCATTAAAAAAAAGACCCGCTAACTCAGGTCAGAGGAGAACTTCATTGAATTAGACTGTGAAAATGTTCAAATATTAATTTAGTTCAATTATCTGTACTATATGTTTCATGATAATGTACAATAAAGGAATAGTAGCTATAGCATGACTTTCAATTGAATTTCAAAGAAACTTATCAAAAATATCAATGTTAGCATATGAAATTTTTGGAAAGAGAAATGGGGCCATTAAGAGGTCAAATCCCATTTCATTATTTCCAGTTCAGTTCAGACCAGGGGTAAACTATAGTTAATATGAACTGCTATTCATTGACCAATGCAAAATGAGTTGCTGGTCTTGGGCCAGGTCCTGCCAGACAGATATGTACCTTACAAAGCCATCTGTAGTAATTACTCCCCTGGGCCTTGATCTTGCAGATGTCTGCACAGTTTTATGTACATGAGCAGCATCACTGACTTAAAGACTTTCTGGTTTTGGCCTTGTTTTCATGGGAACATCTCATATTCATGCAGATCAGTACATGTGTAAGCACTTGCAGTGTCAGAATACAGGCTGACAGCCTTAGCAGAATTGTCAGAAACGGAAGGAGGATAAAAATTAAACCATCCATTCACCTATTTGTGTGGGACATCTAATTCTTAATGGAGAAGCACTGATGAGTCTGTGTCTGGCTGCGTGTCAGCAGCCTGCCAGGGCACTGTCCCTGTTCTGTGAATGAAATGTGGAGGACATCTTTACGCTTTAAAACCAGATGACATATATTCTTATTTTATAAAAAGAAAAATGTATAAAACTATAAATAATTTTTTTATTAGAAAGGCTACATTTTAAAAAGTGAATTGCTCAAAGCAAGTTTTCAGTGCTTCATCTTACGACACGCTGTGGCTTTCCTTTCCTAGACATGTGGCAGAAGCTTTTACCATTTCATTAACTCATGGAGACTGTAATAATGATACCTCTTACCAAAGTCAGGTTGGCCAATAAATGAAAACTCCACACATATGTATGAATAACGATTAATGTCTATTATAGCAATAAACAGATTGCATTGCTCCATGCAAGCCACAACAGCAAAAGGACCATTTTGTCACCATATCTTGTATGTACAAGAACAGATAAAATGTAAATGATGTAAATGATCCTCAGGAGACTACAGCATATTTTACTACAACTGCTCTGTTTTTGTAGTTTATAGAAAGTCAGCTAGATCACACCTATTACAACCTATGGGCAAACCAGAGATGGCTGTGCCTTGCTAGTGCTAAAGCAACAGCGTTACTGCCAGATTTTATTTTTTGTTCTTTCCTTCTGCGTACAGACATCTCTTACACAAATTACAACAATGTACCCAAAAAATGAAAGCATGATTTTAAAAAAGAACCTCATCTCTTACACAGCTCTCAGAAAGGTGTAAGGTATAATCTTTTCATGGATACATTTCTTAGAAGTCATATACATTTACATTAAAAGTTTGTTATATTGCTTGTCAGATTCTCATCTCCTGCTACAGAGACAAACCCAGCTTTTTGAAGACTAGCCAGCAGAGCATACAAATTTCTTCTCTTAAAACTTTAGCTCTATTTTAAGAGTACCTGAAAGAAGGATTTGCAAAATCAGTGCCATTACATGTGATTTGAATGTTTTAATGTAACTGCCTCATCTAGAGCTGCCCAGATACACTCCTTCATAGTCTCTGTCAATGACTTCTTGCTTTACATGTATCCAAGCTGTATGTAATACAGCCATGCAAGTATTAAAAAAACCCTCAAACCTGTATGGGGTCAGACTAAAGATTCATTTAGTCTATAACCTGTCCTTGATAGTGGCTGAAGAGGGATGAAAAAGTAGAACATATGGTGGTAATTCCCCGATACACCAACCTATTTTCCAGAGTCCTGCAGCAAAGGACCTCCTCAACCAGAAAGAGTAGATTTGTAAACAGCTAGTAAATCAGACTACAGGCTATGAAATTTGGTACTGATGTACTTCTATAAAGGTTTCTTACTGGAATAAATCACTCTGAGGTTGTAAATGCTGTCTTAGACTACTGCAATACATCTGAGGGCATAAAGTCAGAACAGCTTAAAGGTGGGCAAACCCATCCTTCTGAAATCCCAGTGTAAATTTACTCCATGTAAATAACTCCTGATGGATTTTTCTTCTGTGAATGTGCTGAATTGCTTCCATACCTGTGTAAACTTTTGGCAACCCTAAAAATCTATAGCAACAATTTTCCCAGAGTAATTTCTATTTTTGACGAAACACCTCTTTCTATTTGTTTTGAACTTGTCACTTGATAATTTCATTTTGTAGTTATATTGAATAAACATTACTTCCCTATTTATTGTTACCATTACCTGCCATCATTACTCATAATTTATACACCTCTACTACAGACAAGAGCTGTCTTCTCTTTCTGAGGCTAAGGAGTCCTACTCTGCTTAGTTGCTTCCCATATATCTTTCAACACCCTCATTGCTCTTCTCTTCACCCTTTCTAGTTAATACATTAATGTGTTAAATGTGTTTTTTAGTCGGTGGCACATTACTGATTTTAATTATTGACTCATTGTAGCTATGATTTTGACCTTTGAATTTTCTTTACTTCTCAGATAGAGAAGCAATGTTACATTTTATGTTTATATAATCAGAGCAAGATGGGTAAAAAAACCCCAAGAATTTGTAACATCAAGAGCAAAAAACCAAAACTAGCAGAGATGAGCTCAGATGAACTGTGTAGTATGAGTCATGCTGCAATGCAAAAAGATCGGATGATGCATGTGTTTCTTTCCTAGATGCAAAAATAAGTCTCACATCTTAATCACATGATAATTTATGACTCAGTTTTGAGTGGAAGCTTGTGGTTTTCTTCCACGCTTTGGACATTTTTACAGCATTTTGCTGATAGTATCAGAAAATATCGTTAACCCTTGTGAGGCAGACGCATTACACAAGCCACCAGCTGAAGAACCAAATAGTTTGGTTTAGCTTCCCTTTTGACTGAATTTAGAGAAATAATTTATTAGGTTGAGGACTCAGCTGTCTGGCTGATCTTCAGCATCATTACTGACTCTTGAATGTGCTGTGCCTTGGAACCTGGCCAGCGGGATCCAGCGTCCCACTACAGAAGCACGAAATAGCACAATACAGCAGTGCATTAACAGAAGTACAGAACATAGTATCTACATGGCATGTTCTCAGTCACAGTGTTTCAAGTTTTCTGATATATCAGATATCTAATATGTCTGCTGAAACAAGTGGGTTTTTTCCCCATTGATACATTTAAAGCAATGCATTTAAAGCAAGTTCATAAATGAATATTGCAAGTAATAAGATAATAATGATATCACCAATTATGAACATCTTTGTTGGAAGAAGTCATTTAAGAAAAGAAAGGCATCGGGAAGGACAATGCTAGCAAGAGAAAAAATAGAATGTTTGAAACGACTGAAAAAAAGTCACCAAAAATTGGTGAATCTCTGGTTCCTCTGTAGTCTACTGGAGATTGGCCATTGGCTCACAAGGGATCAGGAATTAATCCAGCGAAACTTAGACACACTTGAGAAATGCACAAAGCATCCTTTCTATTCCATGAGAGCTTTGGAATTTCAGAGGACGGGTTTATTCTCCTTCAAACTGTTCTTGTTTTATGTCCTCAGGGACAGATGGGTTACAGTGATCTAAAATGGTATTTGCAATATCAAAGTGATTTATTCCAGTAAGGAACCTTTAGAAATACATCAGTACAAAATTTCATAGCCTTTAGTCTGAGTTACAGCTTTGTCTAAATAAAATACCAAATAAAATCCACAGAAATGGGATAAAACCTAACCTGAACTTAACCATTTTCTGTTTACTGAACATGAAAAGGGCACATGTTTATTAGGAGGTTCACACTAAGCGCTGCCACTGTTTGTGTCCTTTCAATATAACATTTTCTTATAATGCCCCTTTAGCAATGCAAACACATTTTACATGTCTTTTTTGACAGGGGCTCTTTCATGTGAGCAGCCTCTCATTATTTCTGAAGTTAATATCAGCAAACTTGAACCGTATTTTAGCAACATCTTTACTGATTGCCATAATTAGGCTTGGCAGTGGGATACCTTGTTGTCTCATCTCCTATCAACCAAAATTAGAAAGATCTCTGGTGGCAATTGTCTCATGGAACTTGTTTAATCTCTCTGTTCTCTGTCTCTCATCTGCTAAAGTATTTTCTTCTGTAGATGACTGACTTGCCAGCTAGTAGCATAATCACAGTATAAATGAATATTTGATGCCAAGCATTAATTTGGGAGATCATTAGTAGAAACTGCAAATAGTAGTGAAACCAAGCAACTGGATGTCCTGGGAATTTACAAATAATATTAGATAGAAATAGAACTTAAACAGTTAAGATACAATTCTTTCCACGTATGGGGTAATTTATCAAGGGTTACACTTGGAGACTATAATTTCATCAAAAGCTTTGGACATATTCTTACCATATGTAACTACAATATACCTATTACTAGGAGAAACCAAACAGAAAAAAAAAAATCAGTATTTTCTCTTTTTCATGTTTATCTATTTTGTACACTTTGCAATACAGTGTGAAATTACCTCTATACAGTTTTGCTGATGGCTAAACACATTTTCTGTTTAAATATTTGACTAGCAACATCAATTCATTAGGAACAAATTACTTTACTATTTTATTAGGATAGATCCTAAAAATCTTCATCAAGGGTTGGTCCTCTCTACTCTAATCATTGTATCCTCACTCATACAGAGCTCAAAAAATGTATGTACACGATCTTCCCCAGGTTCTGAATGAGGCCATTTATAAGTAATGGAAACTGATGTATTACATAGCATTTTATCCCTCTTTTACTTTTCATTATAATAAGGCCTTTGTAAAATTTTAAATGACATTTCCATAATCCCATGTACTTATGTTCAGGCTCAGCTTTGTTATATCTGATCTAGTGAACTGTTCAAAAATTGCTGAGCAAGGGCTTTAATATCAGACCATGATTTGTGTGTTTTCTGCATTCATGGTGCATGGCCATAAGTAAAAGGTATCCTATGTGCCTGATGCTTTTATACTCTCAGCCTGGAGATAAACTGATGCAGATTAAGTAACTTTATAGGGCTTTAAATTACAAACAAATACAGAGTAAGAAATGGCACTAATCTAGCAGGCACACAGAATGAGGAGGCAAAAAAATTAGCAGGAGGACATTCCCCTGAAAGACTGATTGTTGACTGCTGCTGTATCTCTTTTATTGCTCTTTCATGGCACTTAGGTAAAGTAAAAGCACTGAATACTATGTGGGTTAGTATGAGACAGAATCATACGGTTAAGCAACAGGGAATTTTGAGATAGGCAGCGTAAGACTGGGAAGCAGGGTGTGAGCAAGTGCTAACTGTGCACCCTGACCTGGAATACAGAATAGCTTCATTTCTGTAGCAATATAGCTGTGTTGCAATTAACTAGTCCAAAGACATGAGCAAAGCCATCCCACTGATGATCCTGATGAATTCCAGCAGAATTTACCAGATCAGGCACAGTACAATATGAATCTGGCTATGTGATACACAGAGGACCACTTACAGATGTCCTAGGACTTCTTGGGAGTCCCCTTTCTAAGAAAATACATGAGTCCAGCTGCAAAGCAGACTAGAGCTGGTTTTGCACCCAGCCAATAAACCTACTGGAACCAAATGCATTGGGAGGACCACTGCAGAACTCCCTAATTCTGCCTCGCCAGAACTGATGAACCCCGATAAACTGGGTCTTAGTCGTACCTGGAGTGCAAGCATTACATTCAACAGTCCATCTAAGTTTTTGCGTACTCCGGGACATTATATACTTTTATTACTTCAGCTAATGAAAGCTGACTGCTAGCCATACCTATCTGGAGGTAAAAATATTATCCCTAAGCATGCAGAATTAGGCTATGTACTCTCTGCATCACTGAGTAGTTATGCTCTTTATAGTCCCAATCAATAAACTAATTTGATCTGTGATGAAACTGATCTGTGTTAAATTTACCTTTTTATATTGAAATTGCATATCAAGAACAACAGAGAAGGTATTTGTTAACGAAGAGGCAGAAAGCAAGACAAAAGATCTATTTGCTCCAAGAGCTCTTGTCCAAGAATTAGGATAGTTTTTGAAGAAAGGATGTTAAAAATATTTCCCATCCCAATATACTCGGGCACATTAAGCTTAGGCAAAGCTACTAAATACAGGAAAGAGCAGAAGTGGTGAGATTACGAAACCTGATATTCCCTACAGTGCTTCATGAACCAGAGGCACTGTGTTTTGGGCGTGTGATCACTGCATAAGCACCCGGTTATGCACAGCGCACTTCCCATTTGTGAAGGATAACTTTGAGGATATTTCCCCACCTGTATGACAAGTGCACTTTGTAGAATTGACTGAAGAAGTAAAAATTTATCTTATGAATGACAGGAATCAAAACGACAGTGGTTTAAAGACCAGCAAGACACTCTGTTTCTGTTTTGTCACTTTTCAGTCCCATGCTTTCTCTAGGCACATTCCAACAGCTGAAATCAAAGACAGCAGCTATGTATCTAACCTCCCAGCAAAAAAACCCTCAAGCCCCCAAAATAACCTTTGTCTCTACATACTGACAAGCTGAATTTTCCTATTCTTCTCCTCTAAAAAGGTGGCAGGGCTCTGAGCATATCCCTTATCCTGGGGTTTGGCTGCCCAGGCTCAGGGCCAACTTAGAGACAGTGCTGCTGGTGACCACGACAGGCTGTGGGGATGCCTCTGACCCACCGGCTGACATGCCAGCCTGACCTTGGCCCATCTGTATCCCCATAGCCCTTCCCAGCCATCCTGAGGCTGTGGCTGACCTTGGTTACTGTCTCCGGACCTCCTCCCATCTTTAACAATTTTTTACTCTGGAAGGACTGTTATTGCAAGCATGATGGAATTACCTCATTTGAACAAATGAACAGAACCAAGGTTTGTAAAGGTGGGAAAAAACAGAGGGTGAATATTAAAGGATTAAGGCAATTGTCTCAAGTGATGGGAGATAGGTGGAGCCAAAGATGTTGTCCTAGCACACGGGCAGGTGAAGGGTGAGGACCCTGATCAATTCAGTGCTGTGAGCTGGATGTCAATCTGGGGCACCAGAACTGGCAGTGACCTACTAAGCTTGGAAGACTTACAAGTCTGATTAAAAATACATTTTAAAAGACAGAATTGAAGATGGTTGAGTCATTCAGGCTTTAAGCAATTAAGTGACTGGAATTTTTTTCCATCAGGAAGATGAGATTTCACATGCACTGGCCATTGGATGAAAAAGGCAAATCTGCTTCACACATCTTAAAAGCATAAGTGGAAAGAGCATTTCTAGTGTATGAGCTAAAGTTCCCATCACACAGTTTAACATAACCATGATAATATCAGAGATGGTACCGTCCTGTAACTATGCAATTGTCTAGAGAATTGTTTGAAATAAAGTATAATTTTTACATGATCACATTTTTGTAGATAGATGGGTGCTGAGTTAGTCACTTATGAGGAATAAAAATTTATACAGCCAATGCAGAGGCACCGGCAGATAATGAGTTCAGGCAGTATCAATTCCCTCTTTGCTCCTAAGGGGAAAGAGTGCTGGTCTTGACAGCTCTGTACATTCGCTGTCCTCTTGCAGGATCACAGGTAGGGCTGAAATCAAGCCACAGGAAACCTAGCCATGCAGCTGGTAAGGGGTAAGAAAGAAGGGGCTGTATCTTCCGTAAGGCTAAGGAAAACCATAGCTGCAAACTATTTTCAGTATTTTGAACTGAAACCCCTTTTGTTTTCATTCACTGGTACTTCTGAACTTTTCTGAGCTGTGGAGGCCATTATGATGCACCTTAATGTTCCCTGAAGCATAGCTTCGGTACAACTTCTGACAAGAATTGCCTATTATCTAGATATCCTCAGGAGGCGAATACCACGATGCCCATTCTGTGAGAGTTTCGGTTGATATTTAGCTCATCTGAGTCCATTACCTAAGTAGCTTCTGTTTCAGTAGGTGCATTCAATCTCTCTCAAGTAACGAATCTCTAGTTCAATCAATAGGATCATTACATTTGCATCATTCTTCATTGTTAGGTTCATGCTGCTTGTAGTTGATAAAAGGTGAAATAACTGGTAGCAGCCAAACCTGAGTAAATAAATACAGGACAAATTTGAACTGGCAGCCACATGTACATTTAATTGACATGTATTGATTTACAATTGCTAGTAGGCTTTAAAATGTTGTCCAAAGCTATAACCAGGCTGCAAAGAAAAGTGTTATCTTTACACATGTTACATAGTTTACTTTACTGGAGCTTTTTGTTACCCAGAAGCAAACATAATCAAGTTTAAATAACTTATGGCTAGATAGGTAAAATATACATTGTTTATTAAGCCTTAAAAGCTTGCAGAAACAAAGAATAAAAGAAAGATAAATTCTCCATGTGTGTTCAGTCTGAGGTATTAGTAGCTAGAAGCCACCAAAATGCTGAGCTGGAAGAAGATTTGCCAAGTGCTAATTGATACCACTGATGGGATATTCAGACACAGCACTGCCCTACCCCAGGCAGCAAAGTATTGTGCTATTGCTCAGCCTGCACTTATACAGGGCAGGTGGCAGAGTTACTGAATGCAAAGGGGAAGGACCAGGTTGTTATAAAAATATAAGCCTGTAGACTCTCTGTTATTAAAAGTCAATATACAAGCTTGAAAGACAAAAAAAGCTGACTCGGCCGTATATCCTGCATTAATATCTCCTAGTTTAAAAAACCAACTTTAGATTGTGATCTGAATCTCCCCCTGCTTGCTTAGCTTCTCTTCAGATTTTTAAAGCAAAGTTAAATTTTGAATTTAAAAAGTGCCTAGAATATCAGCCAGATCCAAAAGAAGACTTAGGCTTCATAATGCACTTTATGTCCAGAGCCATGAAGGCCCCTGAGCAGCACCTGCTGCAGCTCTGGGTGATACCTGGTACTCACCAGACACCAGTCACTGCGGTTCTACACAAACTCCAAAGTCCCCTTCTTGGGAGTTCAGCATCCACCCTTCTTTGTAAGCCTTAGTGAAACCTAGAAATTTAACAAAATAAATTGAACTTAAACCTAACGACATGTGTGTGTACAGCACAGCTGGCACTCAGCTGAAGAGATGAACCTTTCATAAAACACTGTAGTAGTTGCTTTCCTTTTAAAACATGGTTGTAAAACAGTATCCCTCACACTGCTAGGTAATAAGCTTCAGTGAGATTGATACCACTCCAATGGGATCATAAAACATCTCAGTTTCCTGACCTAGACTCTAGTGAGCCAAACAGTACTGCTTCTCTTAAGTAGGTCAAAATGGAAAATAGCTGTCCTACTGAACTGAAGCAAGCTTTTTCCTGACACTGTGTTTGGTTTTGATCCCTGATTAAACATTTTAAATGAAACAAACCATTTAGTGTATCTTTACATCTCTTTCTGCTGAAACTTGCTTATTGATCTGTTTAGGGGAGTAATGGCATATGGTCTTTCCTCTGATCCCTGACGCATGAGGCAGCTAATTACCAAAAGTGGGGTTAATGCCCAGATGGAGATCAGTGACAAGTGGTGTCCCTCAGGGGTCTGTACTGGGACCAATACTGCTTCATATCTTTATCAATGACATAGTGGGATCGAGTGCACCCTCAGCAAGTTTGCAGATGACACCAAGCTGAGTGGTGCAGTTGACATGCCTGAAGGACGGGAAGCCATCCAGATGGACCTGGACAAGTTTGAGAAGTAGGCCCATGTGAACTTCATGGAGTTCAACAAGGCCAAGTGCAAGGTCCTGCACCTGGGTAGGGTCAACCCCCAGTATCAATACAGGCTGGGGGATGAAGGGATTGAGAGCAGCTCTGCGGAGAAGGACTTGGGGGTACTAGTGGATGAAAAGCTGGGCATGAGCTGGCAATGTGCGCTTGCAGCCCAGAAAGCCAACCGTATCCTGGGCTGCATCAAAAGAAGCGTGGCTGAGGGAGGTGATTCTGCCCCTCTGCTCCGCTCTGGTAAGACCCCACCTGGAGTACTGTGTCCAGCTCTGGAGCCCTCAGCACAGGAAAGACATGGACCTGTTGGAGCAGGTCCAGAGGAGGGCCACAAAAATGGTCAGAGGGATGGAACACCTCTCCTATGAAAAGAGTTCGGGTTGTTTAGCCTGCAGAAGAGAAGGCTCTGGGGATACCTTATTAAGGCCTTTCAATATTTAAGGGAGCCTTATAAGAAAGATGGGGACAAACTTTGTAGTAGGGCCTGTTGCAATAGGACAAGGGGTAATCATTTTAAACTATAAGAGGGTAGATTTAGACTAGATATAAGGAAGAAATTTTTTACAATGAGAGTGGTGAAACACTGGCAGAGGTTGCCCAGAGAAGTGGTGCCCCATTCCTGGAAACATTCACGGTCAGGCTGGACAGGGCTCTAAGCAACCTGATCTAGTTGAAGATGTCCCTGCTAATTGCAGAGGGGTTGAACTAGATGACCTTTAAAGGTCCCTTCCAACCCAAACTACTCTATGATCCTATGATCCTATGATTCTATGAAATTTGGCTTCTTTGAAGGACTTTATGACTTTCTAACATGAAAAATCCTTTCAGTGGCTGGGAATTGCTTTCACACATTATGACAAATTCCCTAATTCAAGGAGGTTGAAATAGTCTTTCCCATATGCTCAGATTTCACTCTCCAAACTGTGAGTGTGGCTACTCTCGAAACATATTTAGCAGATCACATACTGATGCCTGAAATCATGTATTTGTCTTTTCTTCTAAGCCTTATACTCATCTCTACATTTTTAGTGGCCATCAGTTACACATTACCTACAACCTCTGTTCCATCTTTTGTTTTGTTGAAGGAAGGCAGCGCATTCTCATCCAAACTCATTTGACCACTACTACAGCAGTTAAAACCATCATCTATATATGCTCTCACATAGTAGTGGCACTACGCTTTTCCAAACATTCAAAGTCACCTTTTGGATTTCTTAAGATACACAAAACACGTCTCTTGTCATCAGGTAGACTAGTGATTTACAGCAAATAGATTTTAAAAAGACATATGTTTGCTATAGTAACTCAAGGTGTAGCAACTTCAGTTCTCCTCCCCCCTAAAAAAGCCTGGTAAATTCTACCTTCATTTCAATTGCCATTTTAAAAGCAAGTATGGGGAACAAAGGCTACCTTTGTAGCTTAGTTGCCACTTCTCCTAGTGCAGTACTGAACAATCCAGAAGCCTCCTGGGAAAGACTTTGACTATTTCCTCCTCTTCCTCTTCCTCTTCCCCTTTCCTTTCCTTTCCTTTCCTTTCCTTTCCTTTCCTTTCCTTTCCTTTCCTTTCCTTTCCTTTCCTTTCCTTTCCTTTCCTTTCCTTTCCTTTCCTCTCCTTTCCCTCTCTTTCCTT
>WEKW01009102.1:56102-91826 GCA_013389905.1 Sula dactylatra
TATAAATATTTACCTCTTCCTAGAGACATTTTCCTCTAAGTTACAAATGTTGGGATAACCGCGTGTTTTGAAACTTGATTTCTGATGTATATACCAGAGTTACGTCTCTGTTTGAGACATAGGTGTGAAGTGCAGCATAGCTTTTTTTATTGTTTCCCCCCTTTGGAAGCTTAATGGAAGCTTGAAATAGACTGAACTAGTTGTATTGACTAGTCATGCTCTTTATCAATTAAAAGAAAATAACATGCCACTACTCTTTAATGTGCTCTTGACTCTGAAATGTGCTCTTTTTTTCCTCCAGAAAGCTCTACGTGACTGCTTCTGTAATTGTATGTTTGCTGCTTTCTGGGCTGGCTGTATTCTTCTTGTTTCCTCGCTCAATCGACGTTCAATACATTGGTGTGAAGTCAGTATATGTCACTTATGAACAGAGTAGGCGTATAATATATCTGAATATTACGGTAAGTCTAGCTGTCTCTTTGGGTGTTTGTAATGGATATACGCAACAGGAGATACTACTGTGACAGGTTAATCTGTGTACAAATTGTGGTCTAGCTGGTAAGCTTAGTTGGTGCCTTAAGAAATACAAGCAGATACAACGACCAGTTTGAAAAATGTAACTGGACCTGCTGTGGCTGGTTCCTGTAGCTATAGCTAATAGAGATGTAGCTGCAAGCTACCACTGAGTCTTGTATTTTCATGGGAACAGTGACTTTGGAGTTCTCTGCATTATTTTTGGAATATGAGTGAAATGTGTTGTGTGTGTGTGTGTGTATGTGGGAATGTTGTTAAATGCTGTCCTGGTATTATGCAGCTCTCAAAACTGGTTTTGAGGAAAAAAGATTTCTTATCTACCTTAACTTAAAGTTCTTTCCACATGCTTCTTGACTTCCTGGTAATGCAGTCAGTACAGCATTGCCTAAAGACTTTTGGTAGAGTTCCTCATTTTAAATGAAGCAAAGCAGCCATGGGAGAAAAGGATCCTGTGATAGGTACATTTCCTGGAAGGAGTAATTGAGGATAGGAAGAAATGGTCAGTATTTGCAGTGGAGGGAAGCTGTGCAGAAGTTTGTGCTGCTCAATATAATCACAAAAAAAAACTGAGAAAGGGGTTAAGTTATGGGTCCCTTATCATCTTCCCCCCCTAATCCTAGAAGGCAGGAAAATATACTTGCATAATTTCAGATATTACTGTCTCAGACACAAATTTAAAAATGTGCCTATCAAGATACACAGAATAGATATCTGTTAGTGTTTTGTTTTGTTTTTCAGAACACACTAAATATAACGAACAACAACTATTATTCTGTTGAAGTGGCAAATATCACAGCCCAAGTTCAGTTTTCAAAAACAGTTATTGGCAAAGCGCGACTAAACAACATCACCAACATTGGTCCTCTGGATATGAAACAGGTAAAGAAAGGCTTTAAAAGTTGAATACATGTTGATCTTTGTATACAAATCTATTTATTGTGTTTTCATTGCTTTTTTTTTTTTTTTAGATTGACTATATGGTGCCCACAGTAATACAAGATGAAATGAGCTACATGTTGTAAGTGTACTCATCTCTAAATATCAAATGGGTCTTATTAAAATAGCTATAGGCACTTGAGTCAATTAAGGATTTAAGTTCTTGTCCAGGCTGATACAGCAAGGTGGAGTTCACCTTTGATGTAGTTTCTTAGCTACAGTTTTGTGCTGTGTGGTGCATTTGGGGTTTTTGTTTGTTTTGTTTTTTCTTTGGTTGGTTTATATGTTTTGGTTTTTTTGAAACAGATCTATTTCTAGATAATCTGGTCTTAAAAACCCAGTATGTTGGTGTTGTACTTCGCTTGTCAGCCACTATGTGCTGTTGGATATAAGCTGGCTTTGTATTATGTTACAGGTTGTCTATATTTTGGATTAGAAAGCTACAATAACTGAGAATATCTGGCATTATGGACTAACTAAATCCTCTTTTAAGCCTAGCAGGAAAAAAATCAAGATCTTTGTCATTACTATAGATACCAATATAAAACAACTTTTAATACTGAACTGTTTTATTTGTGTATTCATATATTTGAATCACCTGTGTTCATTCACTGGTTAATACTTCATCACATGTTTGTTGGTGATGGAGAAAAGAATGACAGTGGCATGCAAATATTGTGGGTGGCTGCCATGCAGTCATTGCACTGGTCACATGCCTCTCATTCCAGAGCTGATAAATTTGTGACCAAGAGCAATTGATTTAAGGGGGGGGAGGGGGAGTGTACACTTATATAGTGGTCTGTATAACTGGTATGTAAGTGCATGTCAGAAAACGTAAGTCTGAAAAGGTATCTTGCAAGAAAACAGTAACTCTGACAATAACTTTGAAATCTGTGCAGATTGGTTAAAGGTCACTTTGCATAATACAGAAGTGGATGAGTGCAAAAAAAAAAAACCTGGGACTTTCCTAAATTATTTATATTTTTTGAGCAAGAACAGCAAGCCCTCAAGACTTTTTTTGATAGAAACTGCTGCTTTTACATGAAAATATAACTGAAGTTGGCATAACCTTGATCTGTTGTAAATTTCCCTTTCTGTATATAAATTTGTTAACACAAGTGAAATTGCAAGTTATGTCTATATTCCTTCACAGTAAAAGTCTTCATCAGTGATGAAGTGGTATTGACACACTTTAATGTAGTTGTTCAGGTTAATTTTGGTTAGCTTCTGAAGGATGGAGTGATCACTGTCTCTCAGGACACTTTTGTTGGCAAACATTACATGTAAGCATGTGTGAATATAGTTCATGTGAAAGCAAGACTATATAAAAGTAGACCTAGGTCAGTATGCAGTCAGAGGCAGTGTTTTTGAGGTATTTTAGTTGCCATGGCTAGCAATTCTGTAGTCTCTATATACACAGATAGCAGAATTTCCAGGTGAAGCCATAATTATTGCTTTTTGGATAGTTACCTGTAAAAGCTTGATGCAAATCTAACAATTGTTTTTCTTTTTTGCAGTGATTTCTGTACTTTAGCATCTATCAAAGTGCATAACATAGTAGTGATGATGCAGTAAGTATGGAAACATAATATTTGTTGGAAACAACTTCAAAAGCCATATATTTCTCATTGAAATATTACTTGGAAATACTTAATCCTCCAATCTATGCATCACAGATAGAGAAATCAACTTGCTTTCTAGTGTAGTAGCTTCATAGTTCTTGAAATTGAACTGTGTCTTTTGACAGGTTCTGGTCACTCGAATAGGCGGAACTGTTGTTACTGATTACTCCATCCGCTCTGCGGTTGGGCTGTAGCCATGTTGTTACAAAGGTCTGAAGTACTTTGAGTTTGTGTATCAGCCCCTGGTCAAAAATTGCTGAGATCATCATGATCTTGAAGTGGTTACAGGCTCCTGGTACTCTGCCAGAGTCTGCTTTTCATGACTGATTGCATAACTAGCAGCATGGTGGAGAGTTTTTTGGGCAGGGAGCAGGGGGAAGAAGCGTAGACTGACTGTGGCTGTAGCTTCTCTAATCATCATTTGCTTTTTCTCCTTGCAAAGCAAGGTATTAATGAGTCAACCTCAGCTTTACCACCATCTTTAGGAAAAAAGTGTGTGCTCAGAAAAGCAAATATCTTTCATGGAGAAAATCTGTAGTGGTAAACTGGTATTGGTTTAACTTTATTTAAAACTTCTTAATAATATTACATATTTTGTTTGAAAACTTTTCTTAAAAACCCTAGTAACATAGAAACACTGATCTTTGGAATAGGGAACTCAAGTCCCTTACAAAGCAAATATATCTTCTGTTTTGTCTTTTTAAGAGTGACAGTGACAACCTCTTACTTTGGCCACTCTGAACAAATATCCCAGGAGAGATACCAGTATGTGGACTGTGGAGGAAACACAACCTACCAGCTGGGCCAGTCAGAATATTTAAATGTACTTCAGCCTCCACAATAAAAGCACCTGTTGGTTAGTGTGGAACGACTGCTGTTGATGCTTGCAGAGATCCTTTGAACAGGACTGGTACTACGTGAAGGGGAAAGTATGTGCATGTAAACCAGAGCAAACATGGTGACCTGTTCACTTTAGATGCAAGGAGGGAAAAGGTGCAAAATGTATATAGATGCACTTGTTAAATGTTGTGTTTTCCCCTTCTGTTTGCTTTCTATTACTGTAAGCACTTCTGTCAAGTTGCGTGGTGGGAGGAAGAGGGGGAATATCAAGATTCTGGAACTAAATTGGGACCTTTCCTTACAGTGTGGTACATCAGCTTAGAGTAACTGTGTGTATGTCTGTGTTTAGGTGAAATGTGAGCATTTTAGAAAAATTGACACTCATAAATTTTAGGTTTATGCTTCAGTTCTTGATATCTGACTACTGAAACTGGCAGTATTACTACTTCAGTAACAAGATTACTTTGAGGTATCTGGGTGGGAAACTTCTATTAGTAAACCAGTGGTGATAGTTCTTTATTTTGGGATTCTACTCTTCATTTGCTGTGCGTGATTAGAGGTGACATGCAGTCTGTGAATGCCAGGAAAGCTCCCTTGGATGGCACTGTAATTGAATCTGCAACTTCTAGAATCTGGCATCTTTTCATATTCCCTCCTGCTACCTCTGGGATGTTATAAGGAGAATCTATGTTGTTAGATTTTAAGTTGGGTTTAAAAACAAAACAAAAACCAACCCCCAGAATCATTACTGACAAAGGAAAAATTCAAGACTGTTGAAAATGAATGGGTAAAGACTTTGACGGTGTCATTCTACTTTGTTTTTTAGTAAACTTTTGAGTACAGCTATTAAAATCAAGACCGTGCAGTTGGAACTAGGTGGGAAACTGTTTGAGCATGGGTTTGGGCAGCGTGGTGTAAATTTTCATCATTTTTATTGTTTTAGTATACTGTGTATCTAAGGTACTTGTAAGTGTTAATAATGTTGGGGTGTGTATATTTAGTGCGCAGGCTCAGCAAGCAAGGCAGTAGTTATCTTAATCTCCAGAGCACTCACAGTTTATATCAAAGTTAGGGGAGAATAAAGCAATTCTTTCTGTAAGATTAAATGCTGATGTAATCATGAGACTGACTTATAACAAAGCTACTAAATAGTTTCAGTAGGATAGTTTGCACAGTGAGAATTTCTGGGGTTATCAAACATGGTGATTGTAAATTTTGGGTCCAAAGTTGCTTGACTTCTGAAGGCTGATGGTTCTATGGGTTAGGTGCAAAACTTTTTAATTAACTAGATTAGGACTGGTTTATTTCTGAATTAAGTAAGATGCAGCAGTAGGAAGATACTGAGACTGTTGCATCGTAATGAATATATTTTTAAAAATAGATGTTGCAGTTTTTATGCTGCCCGTGTCCTGGAAATAAGCTATATAAAAATGAATTGGCAATAAACACTGTGGAAAAAGGGTGCTGAGTAACTTCTTGCAACTAACAATCTCTTACGCTTCAGTACTTCAGTGAAGGTACATGTCTATATTACTCTTCTCTTTATCAGCCTTTCTTAGGTGGACCTAATTGGGTGGGTGGGGGAAAGAATATCGATGAATTAAGACTGATTTAAAAGAAATTAAGTAACGTTACAAAAAACCCCCTTCTCTCAATGCTATGAGCACTTATTCTGAATGCCTATGAAAAATTTTGTATCCTAAACTGTCAGTTTCATATAACTGTTGATAAGATGAAGATGTCAGCTTTTGGCTTTGGAGAACAACTGGAACTGGAATAGTCAATTCTGGTGACTACCGTAGTTACAAGACAATTATTCTTGAATTTGGGCGTTCAGAATAAACACTATTACCACTTACAATCTTAAGGGAAACTAGTTCCCAATTGACTCTAATCTTCCTAAAGTATAGATGAGTTTCAGTCCTCTGTGGCTTGTAAAATTCATACAGAAGCTTGTCTAATGGTATGAAAACATATAGTGATAACTAAAGGCCAGGATAGTGGGAGCTGGTTAGAAGCAGAGAAGTAAACCCTACTATGTTATCTGTTGTAGAAAGATTTGTTTGTATTGGAGGGTAGGGAGAGAATTCTGATTTAAATGGTATCGCATCTGAAGTCAGCCAGCAAGCGATATGGGTTTTTTCTGTTATGATTTTGTTTTGCTTCTGTTTTTTGTTTTTTGTTTGGGTTTTTTGGGGTTTTTTTTGTTTGTTTGGGGTTTTTTTTTGGGGGGTGGGAGTGTGTTTTTGGGTTTTGTTGGGGTTTTTGGGTTTTTTAAATAGAAAAAGAAGAAAACGGCTCCAGGCAGGTATTTATATCAATTTTAAACAAATTTTTCTTCAGAGGATAAAAGGTAATCTAAAATAACAGGGATGGCACAATGATAAAATTACTTGGTGACAGTAACAAATGCTGCTTGAACAACCATGGTGGGGGGAGGTTACACCGTTTATGTAACTGTTTATGCAGTGTTGAGATTCAAACTGACCTTTGAAAGTTTGGCAGACGTGCTGAGCAAAGTACATACTTAAATCTGTGGACCTTGCATTGCATGAAATGCTTGGTATTGGCTAATTTAAAATAAAGAATTATGACTGGAATTATTCTTTCCATGTATGTGGCAGAAGGGGGAAGATACAACTCTTAGTTTTAATGTCTGTCATCTGGGATATGTAATGGATATAGACTTAATGAATGACTAAGAGTTCTCACAATAAAAAATACAGGCTGGAGTAAAGATCCTATTGATGAATCTTCAGATTAAGTTGGTTAGAGGAGAATCAAAAGCTTAAGGTTCCACATGTGCTAGTATGTCATTGCAAAACTGTCAGCATATCACTAACCAGACAAGGCAAGATTTTGAACTTTACCTGCTTATCTGAGCAAAGCTATATTAAAGTTACACTAAAATTAGTAGTTAAGACATCTGTTTGAATGCTTAACTTAGACTTGATTTTTGTGGCTGAGCTTAGAAACATGCTAAGGGAGCAAAGGAAGTCTGTATTAACCTGTAAGCTGTCAGAATAGATCCAAGTGACAGACCTGTAATTATTTCACATTTATTTTTATCTTGATTTTTAAAATCAAAAAGGCAAGCCTTTCAGTTCACTGTAAATCAATAAGTACAAATTCTCTCCAGAAGGTTAACTTGAAGAATAGTAATCTTTTTTTCTGGTTTGTTTTCCTGCGTGTAAGATGGCTTCTGAAGGATTTCTTCTGATTCATATTTCACTTGAAACTTCCTGATAATCTTCAAATATTACTAAATACATATATACTGGCATTGTAGTGTTGTGTTTCAAGGCATTTATTTCTGTTATAATTCTTTTCACTTGAATTCTTTGTAACAATTCCTGTACCAAAACCTGTTGCACTTTAAAATGGAAGCTCTGTTAGTTATCTCTTAAGAGTGGTCCAGATGTTGCACTGTAATGGCACAATTGAGAAACAAGACTTAATGTATTTTGTATAGAATAACTGTAAAACTTAAATTATAACTTCAGGTAAATTAATATGGAACACTTAAATGAGTGAAAATGTTGGTGATTTGTCCATTTTGACCTGGAGAACAAAATTATTTTACATTTTAAATATGATGTTTTTAAATACAAGTGAATGAATAAAGCCACCAAGCAAACTCAAAGATCTAACCATCAAATATCCATCTGAAGACATTTGAAGGGAAGAGCTCTTATTAAAAGATGTAGTTACCTGGCACTTTATCTTGAATTCCTGGTGTGGGGAAAAGCCTGCAGAAGCTCACTCAAATTTGTTTACTCATCTTGATATTTAAGGGATAGTTGCTTAATTCTTAATCTTTTATGAAGACAAGCATAACTATATTTTCCCTGTGTGGTATAGCTTTGAAGTTCTTAATGCACTTCTGATGTGTGCATGACCTTGATACTAACATCGTGGTGTTTATATTTTGCAGCCTTATGTTGGCAGACTTAAGTACATGCCTTAGTTGACTTTAGTCCAACATTGTCCTTGAAGTTCTGCAAGTGAATACATTTTTTTTCATAGTAGTACATTGCAAACATGACTGGGTTTTTTAGTGTGTGGTGTATAAAGCTAACCATTTAAGCACTGAATCTCTAAGTGCTCGAATTGAACTGTTAAGGTTTTCACCCATCTGACTGAAGTGTTCTGCCCTCATGGTGGAAGGGGTGGTGCCTGGAGTAGTATGAGAGAGATTTCTGGATTCAGAAAATGTTAAAAGAAAAAGTGTTATTTCTTATTCAGCATTTAAGGCTTCCTTTTTTTTTTTTTTTTTTTTGTGGTGGTGACTGGCGGGTTAGTTGTGGTTTTGCTTTTCTTCCCACCCCCTAAATCTGGAGTGGGACATCTGTTCCCAGCAGCATCTTCTGACATGGGTGACATTTTTCAGAGTTGGGCAGCTACATGAAGCTTAACATCAGTTGGACTGGATGTCAAAAGTGAAGAGGTAAGTAAGACTAGCAGTAATACCTCTAAGAATGAAATTTTGTACTTGCCTGTTGAACAAAATGCCACAACCCTAGCAATGTTTCCAGGCTTACTGTTACTTCTGAAAGGGAAGGATCAGTAATGTAAGTGCAACCAGTGTGCTTCAATAATGGACTGCTGCAACCAGCAAAACATTTGTTCGTGTTGGCCCTGATCATACCAAAAACTCTAGATTTGTTTTTGTAGCTTTGAGGGGGGAGGAATAAAACCCAAGCCAAAACCCAACCAAAACATGTTGAAAACAATGATTTGGGTATGGCAAAAACATCCAGTGGTTGTCAACTTGAGAAGTCACCTTCCTGTTTTAGCTATAACTGGGGAATTCTGGTCATTACCAGAGGAGTAGTTTGGGGTAGTTTGTTCTGCTGCCCTACAGCTTTTGCCATGTAAACCTGCTTTTCTGCTTGTAGGCAGGCCTGTTGGACAGGAAAGGTGGTCTGCAAGGGTTCTGTACAATTAAAGTTTGTGTCAGGCCCTACAGCGTAGTGTGAGGCTGTTTGGTGGCAGTAACATACTGATCCTCATGCTGTCCTCTTCCGCCAACCATCATAAGGGTCTTACAACCTGGATGCAAGTGTCTTTTGGGTACTCAAACTGCTTTTGCTTTGCATGGGCAGGGATATTTAGTGCCAGACATGCAAGTATATTACGACACCTGAATATTTTGGGTCTGACTGTCAGTGATCTAGTTATTTTCTTTTGTTTCGTTTAAGGAAGTAAACTTAACCACTGTTAACATCCACTGTACAGAGTGTGCATATAATAACTGAGATATGTATAGAAATACTACTGAGTTGTAACTATTTTTGTAACTTAAGAATTGTAAACTTGTTATTGTAACTGTGTAGCAAACAATCTATCAACTTAAGCATGATAAACACTAGAAGTCAAGGGGTATTGGAAATGACTTGTAGGACACAGAAGCTATCTTAATATAAGTTAACTGGGACAAGGGATCTTGTTATTTAGAGGTTCAAAACCTGGAGTTAACTTTATGAATATATGTTTCTAGACAGGATTGTTTGACTCAAAGAATGATATTAAATTTTCTATTTAAAAAGGTTTGGGTCATGTATCTTTTTTTTTTTAAACTGACTTAATATTTTTCTCTTTTCCTTCCCTGTCTCCCACAAGTTTTACCTCTATCTCCCCATATCTTTTTCCCAGAAGCTTTCATGTATTTCCAATGGTATGATTTCAATTTTTATAACTATTGGCATTCTGTGATGTGAAAACTTTGCAATCTACTTTTTTTATACTATGTTTTATTGTGTTAAGTCTGTAATAAACTGGAGTATCTGAAAGCTAAGCACCGTATGTGAGTGAATTACTGTTGTCTGAGTGGACTACTAAAGTGACTGAGTTAAAACGGTAGGCTGCTGTGGTGGGTTGACCCCGGCCGGCAGGTGAGCCCCCACCCAGTTTCTCCTAGGCTCTTTGCCCTGGTGGGATGTGGAGAGAATCGGGACAAAACTCATGGGTCAGGATAAAGACAGTTTAATAGGGGAAGCAAAGCTGTGAGCGCAAGCAAAGCAAAATAAGGAATTTATTTCCTATCAGCAGGCAGGTGTTTACAACGGGAAGGCAAACACCATGACCCTGAATGTCCCTTCTTCCTCCTCCTTTCTCTGAGCTTTTATTGCTGAGCATGATCCCATAGGGAACATTCCTTTGGTCACCTGGGAGCATCTGTCTTGGCTGTGTCCCCTCCCAGCTTCTTGACCACCCGCAGCCCTGTCACTGCAGGGTTGGGCAGGGTGGGGGAAAAAGAGGAGGAGGCAATAAGAAAGGAAACTTCCCTGCTGTATGAGCACTGCTCAGCGTTAGCCAAAACACTGGTGTGTTATCAAGGCTGTTCTAGTCACAAACCCAAAACACAGAACTATATGGGGTGCTGTCAAGAAAACTAACTCCATCCCAGCCAGACCCAGTAGAGTTATTTGTGAAGTTATTTTAAGGAACCATTATTGCCCAAAAGCTTTTATCTTTAAAAGCTGGACAACAAAGAACATGACTTTGAAACATTAAAAATGTTCAAATGTTACAGGTAGTCTTACAGAGATGTTTTGGAACACTTTAGTGGGTTTTTTTTAATGTTTCTCCCGGAGAAGTCTGTTATGGATTCATGACTGCTACATTGTTTTTTCTGGTGTGGGTAACTAATGGGGGCCCTAGTGCGTAGGGGTGGTTTTGGCTGTCTTGGTTTCGGCTTGTGGATCTCTAAAAAGGCTTTTTTTTTTTTAACTGATTTTTAGATGGGAAGATAATTAGTTATGCTTGCTGTTTTCTTTCATATATAGTCCTTTTTTCCTTCCCAGAGTTGTCATAACCTTCGTCCAAACTTTCCTATTTGGCCAAGCCCTTTATTGAACACTGTAAATTGGAGAACAATAACCTTTAAGCAGTATTTTGCTATGTATAGGTAAGAGCTTGAAGAGATGTGAAGAACTGTTCCTCTCTTGTTCTACCTTTCTGGGGATGGGTAGGCAAAAGTATGTCTTTAGCAGTGAACAGTTTTATTTGACCCAAATACTTGAAACTACATGATTTGGATTCCTTTTTTTTTTCCTTCCCCTCTATCCAGAGCAGGTCAGGGACTACAAAGGTGAATTCCTACCAGGCAAATTTCAAACACCACCTTGTCTGTCTGGAGAGTGTGAAGAGGATTAAAAGGGAATACACTGACACATAGGAATCGGTAAAGAAATTTGAATTTGGACAAATTTAAAGACCTAAAAATTGTTATTCCAGGACACCCAAAGTAGATGTTTTTGAGACCCAACTACTGAAAGATCTGACATCTTAAAATGGCCTAGTTTCAAAGACCTGACAATGACAGAAGCTTCGGAAAGATTTTGGAAGTCTCCCTGGCTGGCTGTAGGTTGCTTTCCTTCTGAAAATTTCATAGTTTTCTATATTACTGTGTAAGTGAACACATACTTGGGATACATTTTTGTGCTAATACGTTCACCTGAGAGGACTTCGGGTACACTAGTGTTGAATGACACTAATTGCCTTCCAGTGTGAAGATGATGTCTATCTGGCAACTTAAGGAATACCAAATCACACATTTAATTTTCCTAGAAGTCTCTTGATGTCAGATGAGGTAAAGATCCCTCTACATTTTTGTTTTGATTTTTTCTTTTTTTTTTTCTTCCTCTTCTCTAGGAATCCCTGCCTCTTATACCTGAGAGCTGAGATGCCTCACTTGGTTTCCTGTGTATGGGTAGCAGGTGCCACACAGTTTAATGAGCTGTCAGGGCCACTATGGAGCTGACACTGCTCCATAATGGAGCTGCTTTTTCATGAGCCACTGAATCACCTAATACAGTAAAACTAGAACTTGATTAAGGAGCTTCGGCATCACTGTAATGTAACATTTCGCTGACTACAGTTATGGATAGCTGAAAAGTAATGATGTATATCATTCCTGAGAGTCTTTTGTAAGTAGTACTTCTAGCAGCCCTAGCAATATAGTTGAGGTTGAGAAATGAATGTAATTTGCCTTTGTGTGACTTTTCTTCTGACAATCATGCCACAAGACTCTTGTTTTGCTGCTGGTCATAGAAGTGATATAAGGGTTACCTTGATAGATTATAATATCTAGAAAAATGATAGGTAAAGACCTACTGACTGTTTTTCATGAGTTTTGGAGGTTTATATACTACTGGGATATATATTTTTTCTGAAATGTTAAGTCTGTCTTAAATAGCTTAGGTTTTGGGAATGATAGCGGCTGTCTGCATGGGGATCCATTTAAGTGATTGAACTCACCCACATAAACTTGTGACCAAATTTTACATTCAACATATTTAAACACGCTGACACAATCAGTGCAACTATTTCACTTTCCATGCTGACACTAAATTTGTGAACTTTTCATCAAATATATGCCAAGAAATGTTAAAATAAGCCTTAGAAGTCCAAAATGTTGCTGCAAAATATAGATCCTAAAACTTTTACAGTCTACAACTGGTTTTGCTTGCTGCCAATCCTGGCCTGGAGATGGGGCAGAGTTGCTATTACCATGCTACTTTTAATGTGCTATGTGGCCTGAGATGCCTGACTTCCTTCTGAATGACTTACAACCAGGAGATGATCCTGGCTGCTTTGACATCTCTGCCACCTTGTGTGGCGTGCCAGGATCCAGCTCCTCGGCATTGGTAAATATTCTTGGGGGTCAGGACTGAAGTGCCTTGTAGACTTTAGAAGGGCCCGCAATGTTCATGGAGGGGCCCAGCAGATTTAAGCCACTCTTGGATTTCGGGAAGCAAATTAAGCTGTTGTGTAGATGTACTGGGTGTCTTGCTCCTGCAGATGGCTACCAGCTTGCCTTTGGTTTGTTCTCACTAAAATGCAAAATAGTAAGACAGAAGGAAGCCGAGACTTAGAGAAAATAAAGTGTGCTAATCTTACGTTGCATGCTGACAACTCTACTGTTTGATATGCTAATACTTGAAAAATCCTATTTAAACTGAAAGCTGGGCTTCTCAAACATGGGAGGGATTTAATTTCCTTCTCAAAAGAGCGGTAGAAATGCTCAATACAACTCAAGGTTACTTAGTAACCTTGATGAGACCAGCTAAACCCAGGGGAAGGAGTGTGCAGGGTCCTTTATTTAAAAAAACAGAAAGAACCCCCAGCCCCTAAGACAACCCCCTCCAAAAATAAACCCAAACAAACAAAAAAAAAAAAACCCAAACCACCACTATTATTGCAAATTTATCTGTAGATTTAACTGATTGCTACTTACAGTGCAGTCTGAGGTATCCTAGTTTTTATTCTGGTGCTGTTTAATCTTTTTTTTTTTTTATAGATGGAAAACTAATCCACCGAGGCCGGCGTGCGCTGCTGCCTTCCCTCAATAGGTGGTGCCAGGAGCCTGCGGCATGGGCCGGTGGCAGCAGCCTCCTGAGCAGGGTGGGTGTAGTTCAGGTAATGCTTGAGGAGCTGGAGAATGCTGCCTGAGAAAGGGAATCGAGATAAAAGTGTGTTTCTGCTTCCCAGCCCTTCCCCGCCAACCCCACCCCAGCACTTAAGTGCAACCAGAAGCAAAAATAACCTTCCAGAAAAGAGCTGGGCTGTCACAGTTGAACTGTTCAGGTGAAATGGAGTTTTAATCTACTAACTCCAGTATATGACTTTCATTTTGAATGTGTGAAGTATTCTCATTCAGAGGTCTGGTTTGGATTTTAAAATGTAAGAGACCTGAGTATGTATTAACTGATTAGCAGTGAGAATACAGTGTCGATGTTGAGATGTTTAATTTCGGTAAAAGACCTTGAGCAACCCTTGTCTGTGTAGCTACTTAAGGCTTACCAAACCCAAAAACTGTTTTTCAGATTTCAGATTTGTTTTCTCGCTCTTCTTTTGAAGGCCTAGTAACCACAGTCTGCTTTGACCTTCAAGCTGAACTGTTTGGGATTTTTTTTTTTTAAAACCATTATTGCCCAGTTGTGCTCCTACTGTCTTTGCTCTCTGCCTATGGTATACCAGCAGTGAGTCAATGGTACTGATGATAGTCTTTTTCAGAAGACTAGAAAAACGCTGTAGAGAAGTTTGCTGCCAGGGTATGCTGTTGGCTCATTCATACTCAGCTCACTGTCCGCCAACACCCCAGGCCCCTTTCAGCAGAGCTGCTCCCCAGCCTCTGTGGTGCTCAGGCTGTCTCGTTGCAGGGGTTATTCCTTCACAAGTGCAGGGCTTTGCATTTTTCCTTGTCAAATTTCATCAGGTCCTTGTGGCCCATCCCTCCAGCCTGTCCAGATTGCTCTGAAGGGTGGCCTTTCCCTTGAGCATATCAGCTAGTCCCCCCCAGTCTGGTGTCATCTGCAAACTTGATGAGTGTGCAGTCTGTCACCTTCTCAAGGTCACTGGTATGGTTGTTAAACAGGAGAGGTCCTAGGACAGACCCCTGCCCCCAGTGAGAGTACTGCCCATTAATCACTACCCTCTGAGCCCAATCCTCCAGCCAGTTTTTAAACTGATTTATCTGCCCACCTATCCAGAACATAATATACAAGAATATGGTGGAAGATGGTCTCGAAAGTCATGCTAAAGTGGAGATAAATGACATTTACTGCTCTCCTTTCATCCCCAAATCCAGTCACAGTGGTCATGATAGCTCTTCATAAATCTGCTCAAAATGCTCCCAGTCCACCCCATCCTCCTTCCCAGGAGTGTCTTCCAGGAAGACTTGCTCTGATTTTCTCAGTGAAGCTGACTCATATGTAGCTCCTGGATTTGCCTTTTGGACTTTTCTGAAGGTGAAGGCAGCACTTCCCTTTCTCCAGTTGTTTTGACCTCTCCAGATATCCACAATCTTTCAAAGATGGCAGAGCGTGGCCTTGTGTGCTGGGTTGACCTTGGCTGGACACCAGATGCCCACAAAGCTTGCTCTATCACTCCCCTCCTCAGCGTGATGGGAGGAAGAAAATAAGATGGAAAAAAACCTTGTGGGTTAAGATAAAGGCAGTTTAATAAAGCAAAACCGAAGGCTGCACATGGAAGCAAAGGAAAACAAAAGATCAGCAGGCTATGTCTAGCCACTTCCTAGGAAGTAGGGCTTCAGTACATGTAGCGGTTGCTCTGGAATACAAATGTTGTCATGATGAAAGCTGCCCCCTCCTCCTCCTTTCTTGGAGCTTTTACGGCTGAGCAGACATCATATGGTATGGCATATCCCCATGGTCGGTTTGGATCAGCTGTCCTGGCCATGTGTCCTTCCAAGTTCTTGCCCACCCCCAGCCTACTGGTGAAGGGGGAATGTTGGAGAGAGAGCCTCAGTGCTGTGGGAGCAATGCTCAGCAGTAGCCAAAATACTGGTGTGTTATCAACACCTTTCTTGCTACTGATATAAAGCACAGCATTTTGAGGGCTCCTATGGGGAAAATTAACTCCATCTCAGCCAGACCTGATACACCTTGCAAGGACATCAGCCAGTTCTCCCAATACCCCTGGATGCAGAAATGTGGAGGGCAAGCCTGTGCCTCTGGAACGGCACCGAAGGGCAAAGCCCGTGGGGAATCAAGTGGTGGGTTAAAGGCCCCAGGCTCTCCTCCCACCTGGAAGGGGTTTCCAAACCCTCTCAAGAAGATCCAGTAGGACAGACTGGCAGGATCTCAGACCTTCTAGTAACTGCTGTAATACTTCTTGGCCTTTTCCCCATTGCTAGCTGGGGGTTAGGAGTGGGACTCCAGGGTTGCCTTTGGAAGTCTGGAAGGGAGGTCTGAGATGGCTGGGAGCAGGGCATGTCTGTGCAGATGTGTGCAAACTCACTCAGCATGTGCTTATATTGGGTAACCTTGGACCTCGTAGCTCTAAGGCTTGTCTGTGTGGAAATGTATTCTCTGCTTGTGCTCCCTATTCTCTTCAGGTTGGCGAGAGGGAGAGAGAGTCCCTGTGCTCCTTCAACCTCATGCAAGAAGTACACACTTGAGAAATGGCAAAATTTCAGTGTGGGAATATTTGAGATAACCAAAATTGATTGCCAAAGCATACACTTGCTTTCAGGCAGAAATGTTGGAATTATACAATTATCAATTTCAAAATAACTCTATAAGAGACTGATGTAATATTTTAATTCTGCATTAATCAGCATTACATTTTATCCTGCTGAATCCATGACCCTTGACTGCCTCTGAATTCAGTAGGTTTGGATCATTCTTAAACCTAGACCCGTGCAAGGTCCGCATAAATCCATGGGAGAGGGTGGTAGCAGCACAGGGATTAATATTGCTACCATTATATTAACATGAACGTTGGTAGGATCAGATAAATGTGTGTTAGGCGTACAGGTGCTTATGTGAGAAACTCTGTTCAAGCTTCTACACTAAAGAAAACATTTTTAAGAGATGATCTTGCTTAAAAACAATAGCTGTGGACTCTGTACCAGGGGCACCTCTGCTATTACTGAGGCAACTCCAAGACCTCATCACTATGCATGTTTCACTTAACATGTCAGAGAGATGGCTTTAAATAGATATTGTGTTATAGAGTACTAATATGTAAAAAAACTTGCAAATGTACCTGTCTTGATATCAGTTTCTGAGCCTGTTTTCCACTAGATGTCTTCACTGGTATTTTAAAGTACATAAAATTAATATTAAACTTTGAAAGGTACTTTGTGCTGCTAACTAGGGAGTGAAATGCAGAAGGTACCTGTTCAGACTTTTGAGTTTTACTATATGATCATCCTTAGATAGCAAGTTGTTAATTGCTCTTTGAGAAATCTATCCCAAATTTAGTCTCTAACACATGCCTGGGAAAAATCTTCTTTCTCACACATGCCTCCCTGTGCAGTTTTTAGCACACTCATATAGTAGTCTTGAAGTTCGTATCTAGTAATTTATTTAAAATCGGATGTATTTCTTCATGGCTTGGACTCAGCATTTGAAACCAAAAAATTCCTGAATTCATTACCAGGCTCTCAAATTGTGACCTTTAAAGAGCAAATTGCCTTACTTATTTTAAAAATGCAAATATTCTTACTCCTTCATTACAGAGAGACTTATTAGGATATATCTTCAAGATATGTATGTTAATCATCACTGCAAATCAGATTTTGAAAAGCAATTTTCCCATGCTATGACCAAGAGTATATTTGAGAGTTACATGTACCAGTGTGTCTGGAGTGGCATCTATTTTCTGTAGACACTTAACTTTATAGTAAGTGAATGTCTGGTCAAGAAGAACAGCCTGGAGTGACTGAGTTATTTCTTAATAGCTGGGGGAGGAGAAATTCACTGGGAGGGTTCAAATTGTTTAATGTAACAACGAATGCACTGAGCAGATTCGTTAAGTGTTTCCTATCCATGCTCCTCCATAGTTTTTATATCTATAAAGCACTGGAGAACATCTCTGATGTTGCAGGATATATTTGCAGTGACCGTGCAACGACAAACCAGTCTGGGATTTTAGGTTGATGAGGATGGTGTTTTGCTTGATGATTTTTCTTTTCTTAGTCTCCTGAGCTATTTGAATAACAGATACTGTTAGCAGTATTACCTTACAGGGTAATCAGTATAGCCTTGATCTGACAATGTAATGCACTTGTGATAGGCTTCACTAAATATATGCCTGGATATAACTTATCTATTTTATTTTGGGAAAGTCATCTGGGCAGCCTTTGCATGCTACTGCTAGTGTGATACTGAACCATGACTGGGTGGAATCTCATGCATTACTACTTCTGGATAACTGTTCAAGACCTACAGCCCAAGCATGTACAATTAACTATTTCCAGCAATCCAGCGTTTCTTTGTGATATTTTCTCCAGGAAATTTGGAATCTAGGTTTGCAGCTGCTATTGTGAGACTACAGCAGATGTGGTCATATTGCTAGACACTGTGGCCATGACCTCTGATGAATTGCTCTAGTGCAGCAGTGCAGGGTTTTTCTTGTTGTTTTTGTTTCCCAAGCCTGGTCATTTGAACTAATTACCAAAGAAGCTTACAAATGAATGTACCCAGGTTCCTGGGGTTTGGGTTCCTGCAGGAGAGCACACTGCAAATAGTGCCGTTGCCTTGCAGCAGCAGTGGTCACTCCATTAGGATGGCTGATTGATAGTGGAAGGTGTGCAAAGCACGGAGGTGTGCAAGTAACTGCCAGGAGTCATAAGCTGGGGCTGTACCGAATCTGACCCAAATCTCATCTGAAGTGTCAAGAAAAGCAATTACTTTATTATGGAGATATATGAGATGACTGGTGATGCAGCCTGTGTGTGCATGTATGCGCCTGCGCACGTGCACACATCTTCCCATGTGTGCTACTGATCCATTGCATTTGCAGTCTCCCCTTTAAGCCTGTGAATACTACGCTGAAAACTCATGGTCATAAAATTGATCACTAACATAATACTGTTCAAAAAGGGATGGTTTGGGGTCTGTCATTTGAAGGTAAAAATACTTTTCATTTTTCTCTGTGACTATTCTTTAGCTGAAGGAAACAAATTCTGCTCTGAAAAAATCCATTCCAATTGCATGAATGCTAAATAGCAATGTCATCAGGGGAGTTTAGAGCTGACTTTACAATTGATGACAGTATAGAAGTCACAGAAGATCTCTCTACTCATCACCACTGGTCACGTAGTGCTGCAAGTTTAACTTGAGATCAGTGAGCACTTTCACTGAATAACATCGAGTATCTCTGGGAAAAAACATTTAAAAAATGACAAATATTGAATCCTTGTCTAACTAGCAAAGCATAGTCATTCATGAAAGATCTGAACATATAAGTGAAATGTTAAGGTTTTATAAATAAAAACCTCTCTCAAATGGGAAACTCACTCCCTTGGAGTTGATGTGATATATTGTGTAAGAAGTGCTTTGGTGAACCCTTTTGGAAAGCAAAATATCACTTGTTAAAAATAAATAATATATATACTTATATAACTAATATATATACACTTAAATAATATAAATATTTATAATATACATATATATTTGTATATAATACATATTTTAGATAATAATACACACGCACACACACAAAATATATGTGTGTGTATAAAAATAACTAATATCCAATATCCCAATAGAAACTACCAGGAAGGAAAAACAGTCGTGTTACTTCTGCTAGTACTTTACACTGAAATGTTGACTCTGTATTTCATATACTGATAAAGTGGACCAGCTTTTAAATATCCCCTGGAAAGCTAATGAGATTTGCATCTGTGTAGTACTTTCTGAAATGAAGCCATTCATTTAAAAGATGACTGAATACATGTCTGATCTAACTTCTAGTTTTTGTGCTTTATTTTTCGGCAAGAATAGTACTTCTTATTTAACAGATTTAAATTCTCTACCTCTCCATTTGGCAGGTGGTGATAGGAAACAGTGCAACCTGGAGAAATGAAATTGTGCAAAGAATCACTGTCAATGAACTGACTAAAAAAAAAAAAAGCCTCAAAAGTAAAATGAGTTCCTGTGTAACTGCTATCATCATGTAGGTGTCAGAGGGAGGAATTGTAATGTAGATGTAAAAATCAACTTTACAGCATTGTTTAGCAAAAGGACTCATCTAACCCTCAGCTCATCTTTTCAATTTTTTTTCTTATTTTTTCCATAGAAAGACAAATCATGCTTTTTTTTTTTGCCTGTTACAAATACCTTGGTGTTTTCCTTTGTCAACTTAATAATTAAATTAGAAGTATAAAACAAATGATCTTAAGTCATTTTGAAAAATTGACAGTCCTGCTAATGAAATATTAAATGTGCCATGCATAAGAAAAGCAGTCATTCCAATGCAGCAAGAAGTAAAGTGTAATTAAGATAATTTTAGTAGAATTTCAAGTAGTTGAATAAAAAGATACACAACTCTTCTATGGTGGGGGGAAAAGATGGTTCATCCCTTGCAACCCCAATTCTATTAAGAAGTAATATAAAATAGTCAGGATGCTAAGGAAGCAGTGTCATGTATCTTGAAAATGCATTTTGGGCAGTTCAAAGCTTAAAGCACTCCCAAAGTGTTATGATTTTACCTGAAAATTGTTTGTTTTTTTTTTTAACTGAGTTCTTCCAAATGCATTAAGTGCTGCTGTATTAGTGTAGTACAAAACTCAAAGTTAGAAACAATTTTCCAGAGGCCTATCTGGCTTTTGTCATTGTAATATCTTGATCTTTCCTTTATAGGCTTATTTGTCCTTTATTTTTCCTTCTGTAGACATTTACAGATTACTGCTCAAATACCTAAGTCTTAATATTAAATTATCAGTGCTGGCTGAAATTTGGTATTCATGGAAAGATATTTTATTTTGAATCAGAAGAAAAATTAGGCATTTTCCAGGAAGCAATTCTGATTAAAATATAATTTGGAAACTTAAACTGTAAGGATGTTATCAGGTAATGTATTTTACTCTGCTGCAGGAGCAGGGTCCCATAGGCAGCTTCAGTCCCTGTCGTGGTCCATGAGTGGGGGATCTGGCCTACAAAGAGATATCAGAGTTTCTATGGAATATCTTAGGTATGGCTGAACCCAGGATTGGGTAAACTCAAATTGGTTAAATCAAGATGAGAGGCATTTGATTTTGGTAAAGGCTTCAATATGAGACCAATCGCTATGATTGGTTTGTCTACTAGAAAAATAAAAACTACGAGACTTTCCATTCTGCATGGGAAGAATGATGGTACCAGTACTACTGATGTTCTGACAGCCTTCACCTGTAGAGATTGTTCCTCTTTAGCGAATAAAAGTGAACTGTAATTTTGACTTCTGGCACATGAAGAAGTATGAACATGTGTACGTATACATGTATATGAACACACATTTGAGTTATTAAGCACTGAAGACCCGTGACAGAAGACATAAACGTTGATGGTATCAACGAATCTAAGGATTATTCTTGGTTTTGCTGATGAATAGGCTATTAGGCTTTAATATTGCCTTGTTTAAACTACGTTTTTGTAGAAGAATTATTAAATAATGACTATCTCTGCCGCCTTTGTAATATACTGATGGTCTTGACAGCTTTTCAGGAGACATGTGGGACTCATTTGTTAACAGTCCCAGGAGGGATGTCATGATCATAAATAATGACTGTATCATCCAGAGTTGTCTCTAGCGAGACTTTACCTCTGGAACAGAGTGACTGGGCTAAAAATGACTAATGGCCCAAACTGAACTGACATACAGACTGAAGTTTTCACGTGACAGTGTATCAGGCTAAAGGTGCGTTCTGTATATTGATATACATCACCTCGCCAAGTGTGTTGTTATCCAAATCATTTCCTGACATAGTTTATTCAACAGCCTTTCCCACTTTCCTCTGACCTTATTCCTGGCTACAAATGGTGCAGCATCCATTTGTAACATGTATGATGGAAGTGTCTGGCTTGTAGGCTATATCTGAAAGCATATTAAGCAAAAGCACAATAATGCCTGGAGGCCATAACCCTGGACATGTCAGGTAGACAATGCTGGAAATAGTTTCTAGTTTAACAGTCATTTGAGATGCACTGAAAGTGAATAGTAAAGTTAACTTTTATGTAAGTAACCCATGTATTTTCTTGGGATATCCAGAACAAATCTTTCCATGTGTCCATGTATGAAATGCATCTTACAGCCTTGCACTGTCATATGTAGGTAGACTTTTTGTGTCTAACTCACAAAGGTGAATGACCTGATAGTTTCAGGTGATCTGCGATGGCTGCCCAGGCAGGCAGCTGGAGTGGGAGTGTGAAGGAGGAAGGAACAAACATTAAAAACATCTAGGTTCTGGGAATTAGTTACTTGATATCCACAAAAAACATTAAGAGACTTGAAGGAAAGAAATTAGGTTAGAAAACTGATGTTCCTCCTTACAGGTTTCTAAAATCCCAGTTCACCTCTATGTTGGGGTGTTTTCCAACAGAGATATGATTAATTTTCTAACATTAAATTTTTGTCATTTCCAGCAAAAATAATTACACATTTTGGTAGCAGGAGATTGCTTAAAACATTGTTTTCCATATTGTCTGTTTCCATTTATTCTCGTGAATACATACACCTGTGCACATATTCAGAATACAAAACTTACACACAAGATTGTAGAGGAATCTGCAGCAACAAACACAAATAACAATATCGGGTCAATAACAATCATTAAAAAATTGTTAGCAAAATTTATTCCTGCACCTCTGGCAAACCTACAGCATTCAGTCAGAAACATCCTTTTGTGTTGCATTCTGCAGACACCAAGTTAGACAGTGAAAGAAGAATAAAATGTTCATTGCTCTACTATGAACTAGGTGTAAGCCTCAGTATCGTCAGCAGAAGACTCTCACTGAACTGGGATTTTGGAGCAGACCACCTGAATTAATGAAATTCCTTTTTGTTAAAATTTTGTTCATTTATTTTATTAAAATTTTAAAGATAATTTTATTAAATTAAGAGTTTTGTGAGGTTTATGGATTTTTTTTTTTTAGATCTTTGGTCAAAAGTTATGTTAAAATACTACTGAAAGTTTTTAATATAATTTAAATAAGAAAAAAGTTACTTTTTTCTTTTAAAGCCAAAGTGAATGTTGTAGATTAGATAAATATGCTTATTTAAATTTTTTGTTTGGGCCATCATCATTCTGCCAATTATTTTAATGTGATCTGGAAAGGCTGGCATCTCGAGAGCTATGATAACATTTGCTTTCTGCTCAGAAGCAGCACAGAGCTGGAACTGAGGAGGACTGAAACAGGAGATGCTGCTTGATCCAAATAATACACAGGGGTTGTAATGTAATGTGAAGTTCCGTCTGGACACTCCATTTGGTCATGCAGTGGATGTGACAGTCCTGTTGGACAGCTGGAAAATAGCCCTTAGCTTTGCAGTTGTTTGAAGGACCTTCAAGCCTGCTCATCTGGTGAACTTGTCGAAGTTCACTGTTGGAAGCGCAGGGACCGAAGGACAGGGCAGTGTTGCCAGGGTTTCAGAGTGTCTGTTCAGTTCCAGGTGCAGGCAGCACCTATGAGGCATGTGTTAAGATGCATCTGGCACCACTTTGTGCCTTCTCCCCTAGTGCCCTTGGCTTTTCGTGCGCTTCTGCCTTTCCCCAGCAGGTGCTCTGACTGTGCCTGCAGATGCTCCACTGACATGGGCTGGCAGGAGAGACGTGCTCTCTTACATGCCTTCTGCACATCCTGCAGCGAAGTCCCTCGAGCCTTTCCTCAGGAGACTGCTGTACACAGTGTGAGAAACCCCACTTCTCAGGCCCTGTCAGTTTGGGGATTTAATGTTCATAGTCACAAGTTATTTGTTTATTTAACCTTAATTCCATGCCTGCATTCAAGGCAGTGACTTTGTGCATGTGTTTACTCACTCTTATATGCATGCTCACACCCTTGTACCCTTGGGTCATTGTACATTTAGCTGGAAAAATACATGTATGTGTAATACACCGTTAATATTTAATCAAACTCCCTAGTAAGATTTCTACCAAGCTAATGTTCAGAAAACTGAATAGATTAAAAAAAAAAGGCAGCTGTCATAAATGGGGTTATTTTGTAAAGCCCCAAGTGAATTAGGTTTCTGCGCTTTTAGATATGATGGAGAAAATACTGTAGAGAACATATTCTTTGCCATGTATCTGCATTTTCATAAATGATGAATGACAAAGTTGGGGGGGCTCATACTGCAGATACAATTCCCACTCTGTTTTACATTGTTAAACAACATATGCTTGGATGAGTTAGTGTCCCATCATAAATTCAAGCCTTCAGGCAAATTCTGACAAATTGTAAATGTAATTTAATTACATTAGAGGGAGAAACAAAGACGTTTCTTAGGCTAAGAGTTTGCAGAGAGCCATAGGTTCCACCCCTGATTGGGCTAGCTTTATGCAACGCACTGATTGCAGTCTGCTTAACTGAACCAAGTCCTAGAGTTGTTTATGTGTATATATATGTCAATAGGCTGTTTTCCCAGGTCTCTTGCTGGAAAAGTTGCTTTTCTTGCTGTTATGTTTTCAACACCATGATTGAATTGTGAATTAACATTGCAGAAGACTGTCTATAGTCTCTGGTTCCTGACTGTACAGGTACTGTTTGCAAAAAGCCTCCTCTGAACTACTGAACTATGGAGGAGCATGTTAAATCTATCCAGTGTTTGGACAAAAAAAATGCTATTTTTAATTTTGTGTGAACAAACGTTTTAAAGCACTTTAGTACAGCTGACAGATGGTGAATATGAAAGGTGAAGATTTTCTCATGTGAACAATTTTATGTATCATGAGAGTAACAACACTGACAGAACTTAAGATTTCCTCTTTCTTAGCCCCATCTTCAGCTTGTCAAGCCACAGATTACTTCAGACCTCCAAGTCTTGGCCATGGAGTTGAGCTCAACGTGCAAGTCAACGGTCTCCGGAGAAAGATGAGCTTGTTATGTCTCCAGCTTCCCGGGCGTTGCAGTGGTTTCTGTAGGAGTTGCACCACTGACCCTGCTTGCAGCCTGCGATGCCATGAGCTTCTTGGCTCATGGGCTCTGCATGAAGCATCCTTTCTCTGCAAATGGTCTAGCAGAGAGATCAGCCCATCCCTGAGCCCTCCCTGGGGGACCTCACTCCCCACTGGAGTGTTAACAACCAGGGAGGGCTGTGCCCAGCCCCTGAGTTCCTCCTGATAGGAAACTGTCTAGACAACCACGTTTATCCTTTCACAGAAAGACATTTACGTTGCAGATCCTCTGCACACTAATGACCGCACTTCCTTCATCCTCCCCACTGCTGTGCCCCAGAATACTATATGCTCTAATGACTAAAACAGATCATTGCAATGCTGGTCATAGTGTTTGTACTTCAGATTAAAGGATGTGGTTTTGACAAGACATCTGCTGAGCAAACCACTTTTCTTTTTCCTTAATCAGCATTCTGTACCCCTATGCTCTTAATCTCTTCGAACTCTCATGGCAAAAATAAATGAGCACACAATCTCAGAAGAATAGACTCTTATGGGATTATTTATGACTAATTTGGGATTTATTTCTCAGAAGGGTGTGGTTTTGGAAATCTAGGCACCCCTAATTTTCCTTCCCTTAAAACTTCTATAACACTGCCAGGAACTTTCTCTTTTCCATTTTTTTTTTTTAAGCAGTAATTACTCTGACAGATAAATCAGCAAATCCTTTAGATTAGATATTTAGCAATGGGACCATTTCTGTGTGGATTCTTCAGTGTCCCATAAAAAGTGTATCCTTCCTACAATGCGGGTATTTTTGAGATCACTGGTTTACACGACCATCAATTTTTGCAGCACTTGCAAGGACCTGATATCTCAGCTGGCTTCATTTCTATGTTTGGTTGGTGGTGTTTAATGGGGTCAAAGGCAATAAGCAGGTTGGGATCAGACAGATAGACTGAGTATATGCTTAAGCTTTGTTTCTCTAGAAATAAGCTAAAACCAATTGTCCCTGCTTTATTAAGACTGTATTTATTAGCTGCTTCATCCACAGATTTGATTCACATGATTTTGTTTTGGAGAAGCCTTGTGAAGCTCCTTTGTAAATGGGGCTCTGCATGATGCAGGAGTCAAATAAATGAGTGCCATGTGAATCTGTGAAACCTAACAATCTCTCTGCACTGTGCCCTGCAGATGCAGGACATGGTAATGAAGGGAGCATGAATGAACATGAGCTTATTCATGAGATACATAGGCATCTTTCATTAGAGTTTGTGTGACATTGATGAACTGGTTTTGGATCTGGTTTCTGAAACTGGCTTCACTGCTGAGTCACTGTGTGTTGATGGCAGAGGGTGGTATGAATAAGCCCTAGCACCAGGCATCTGTGTCCTGCTCCACCAGTGACTCAGGACTAACCTCAGCAAAGTCATATGCTCTCTCTATATTGTAGTCTTCCCATGCCTGAAAAAGGGAGGGGTGAAGATGAACTCACCTTCTCTGGTGCATGGGCACTTGGGAACAGCCTTATGTAAATGCAATGTATGACTAGTCTTTCTTCTCCAACATCCTGATCAACTTGTCTCCTATGGGAGCTGCTGAAAATTCTGTTCTCTTGGTGACTTTTTGGAGCTACAGAGCGCAGGTGTTTTTAATGACATCACGTAGGTGAGCAGACAGTCACATAAATAAGCAAAATTAAAGTAAAATTCATCTGTGTTTGTCACTGCAGTGTGCAAGTATCCCCGTGCTGTACCAGTTTTAGGTCTTAGATGAGGAGGAGGTGGCTGGTGTTTTGCCAGTCTGGGGAGGAAGGTGGAAGGCACAGGGTCAACAACTGGCAGGAACTGAAATCTCTGCTTTTGAGGTGTGTTATCAGTTGTGACGAGGAGAGAGAAACTGTGATGCTGCCAGGAGCGTGGTTGCTGCCCTTAACAACATATTTCTTTGGGGATTGTTGCACTTCTGGTTGGTTTCAGAAAAGCGTAGCTCCCTGACCTGCTGCACACACCCACTGAGGCAGGGCAGCTGCCAGGGCAGAGCACCCAGCCCGCTGGTTCATGGTGCTGGGTGTCTCTGTAGAGCCTTGCTGCGATGCCCTCTGCTTTTCCTTTCTTTTTCCCGGCTCAGTTTCGATTAAACATATGTCACCACTGGCCGATGTTGCAGCGGTTGAAGCCTCCTCTTCCATCTTGATCATGTGAAGTGGAAGTCATGGTGGTCCTGGCATGTTCATCTCCTCTGGCCTTTGTGACTGCTCAGTTTATGGTGTAACTCTGTAAAGGTGAATTGGAGCTGCAGGCACTTTGTCAGCATTTGGCTTCACCTGTCTTCCCAGCTCCATGGCTATCGCCTTCCTGAGGGTGGGAAGGAAAATTATGTACCTGGCCACTTTTCCGTATTCTACAAAAGAATTATAGCTTGTGAGAGGGAGGAAACAAATGGTCCTTAACTTCTGAAGCGCTCTTACTTCTCAGGAATACTCTCATGAAATGCTCCAAATGAAAAGCTTTTGTCTACATTTTTTTATCGTTTAGGCAGATGTGTGACTGTTGTGGCGAAGCTTCACTTATTACTTTGCCTAAGCGTGGAGTCCTGATTTCTGGTTTCATCTGAAGATCATTTCAGACTTGGGCTCTTTGGGAAAAGGAAATGAAAGTAGGTTCAAGAGCCCTTTGTTTCCTGAACCCCTGGTTCCCACTCAGGAAAGGGTGTTCGTGCCACAAACGGATAAAAACTACAAGGGTTCATTCAGGAACGTAACATCCATTTAATTGATCTATTCACAATCACAAAATCAAAGACAGGATTTATTAGGCTTTGACATATGGATTGAGTATGCTCCTTTTGTTTCTATATGACATTTTTCTCCTCTCAAACTTAGCTAAAAATGTAATAGCCCCTCAGTTCAACATAGATTCACAAACCTCCTTTGTCCCTTCTTGGTCAACCATTGACTCTTTGTGAAGACCAACAAGGAATCACAGTCTGAATAGATAGTCCCACTATGCTGTGCAGTAAGAAAAAAAAAAAAAAAAGGAATATCATGAATTACTTATAAAGTTCACTGAGATACAGCCACTGACAAGAAGAGTAATGACTAGCTTCTAGGCTTAACTCTTCTAGGCTTTTTTGGTTTTCTTCACATGGACTTTCGTTACTGAGCCACAAAGGTGTAAATGGGCTGAAAGTGTTTCCTGTATTCATGGAATGATGGAAAAGCTATCAAGTAATGAGGGACATGCATATTTTTCATGGCATCATGTTTTATTTTTAAGTTCAGAAATAGGAGCTGCTTCAGAAGGACAAACTTACAGTCACCCTTAAACATGAAAGAGACTGCCCGCTTCCTCCTCACTGCACTCACAGCTGCTGGACCTGTTTTGAATCACTGGAACAAGGAGGAACATCCACCAGGAGCAGGTTAATCAGATCTCATCCTAATTTTAGTATTAAGAGAGGAAGCACTAACTAGATTCCTTGGGATGTGTGGGTGAGATTCAAGCGAACGTGGGCTAAGGCGACCTTAAGGCATAGTTGTGCTTTTCAAAATCTGTACTGTGCTAGGGGCTGAAACAGCCAGCAGTCCCAAGCGGAGCATAAGTAGGCTTCTAAAATGTGCTCTGCTTGCTGTCACTTAGACACTGCTATAGAATTACTAGGACTTTTTCTGCAGTGTCTGGAGCTGCTGGATGTGCTGGTAGCCATAAAGTACATCAGCCAGACCACACAATACAAACAAAAATATTATTCATTTATTTATTTTAAATTCAACCAGACACACAAAATCCCACTGTTTCACCAATTTACATGTGTATAATTTTCTTGCACGTCTTTTAAGACAGCCAAGTCCCCTCAGGCTACGACAGCTGCTTATGTGGGTTACGTTAAGGTACAGACCTATGGGCAGTAACACTGATGAACCCTCTGCAAAACATCCTGCCACTCTGCCAGAGAGCTCTTGGTAAGGGCTCTGGGTGTTTCTAACCAGTTCTGCTCTCACCCTGCGGCAGCCTCATCTCCCCCAGTGCATTCCCCTCGCCTCCCGGTGAGAGCGTCACGTCTAACAATGTCAAAGCCTTATCAAAGCCACAGGGGCAGTAAGTTAAAAAGCTAGTGGCAGGCAACATAAATCCTGTTCTTTTGTAGTTAACTCTGGGAAACTCATTTCCCAATCTCACTTCCATGTTTGCATGGTCCTTCCGTTATATCTTGCCCAAAGAGCATTAATAAGGACAAGGAGTGTGCTGTGGTGTGTGCTGGCTTGCCAATTGCATCCTATTACATATTGGGATACAAGAGCCCTCCCCTGCACAGGTGAGGAGCTGTAGCCACTTCACAGACACTGTTGATGTTCAGGGTTAACATCTCAATTTCTGCTGGCCTCCTAGACAGCAGAGAGGTGCTTTACACATCAGTCAGGGGCAGCTCTCAGCCTCCTTCTCATTACCCTTCCCTCTTATCATCAACACCATGCACAAAAATGGTACATTTTCCTGAATGAAACTTCATTGTATTGAAGGCTGTTTGCAACAGAGCTATGCCAGGGAGTCTCTGTTCTTGAATTATTTCATGCTCAGCCTGAAACCTTTTGCTTAATTAAAAGTGTATCTTTCAGAAACAGGAGCAATCCTTGCAGCCGGATGCCCTGACTTTAAAGGCTACATGTGTACCACCTGTGTAACTAAGTAGAGGCTTTTCCCAGGACTAGTTTCCAGGCCTATACCAGTATAAATTCAGATTTTATTTGGCTTTAGTTTAGCTGCAAAAAGGACTCCAAAAGAGTCTTCTCACATGAAGATATTTAAGACCCCAAAAATCACAGTAAAGGTGCAAAGTTTTACCCTTGATGTCAATTAACAGCTGAAATAATTAGCCAAAAGAAAAGCAGATTTTTCCATCCCTTGCAGCATTATAGAGGGGAACATTTTAAGAAATGGGAAGACTTACCGTCGTAGATTTAAAATGATTTAATCTCTCCCCACCTTACAATCTGATCCTCTTCATTTAGTATGGCTTGTAATTAGCTTCTGCAGGCTTCAGTTAGAGCTACTTTTTCAGACAACTACTCCCTTGGTACCATTACATGGAAATGCTCGAAGCTTTGGCTCTAAGTGGGGCCAAACCACCTACTGTACTGAGATCAGGAGCGTAAATTTTGTTCTATAGCGTGTACTTGTTATATGTGTTAAAAGTGAAGCCAAGTTTTGCTGTGTTTGCTTCAGAGGAGTTATATGGCCTTATCCTGGAAGGAGTAAGGTAAGTGCTGGTGATACGAGGTTCCTTGTTGATGATGGTTGTTTTACGCTGCGTCAGAGGTGACACCAGGATTTCTTTCTTAACACTCAGCAGGACTGAACTCAAGCTGAGGTCTACAACAATTTTTCTTCAGATTTTGTTGGACAAATAAGAAAACATTTTAAAATAGACCCATTTTGTTTACAGTCTACATTAAATTACAGGCTTCTAAGTAAAAGTATTAGCCTGCCTTTGTTTTCTGTGAGACTCATGTTGAGGTTCTCTGAGTTGCTGAGCAATAGAAAGTATAGCTAGAGCTTTACACTGATTTCTATGTGAATTGGATATACATGTGAACCCTCAGATGCACACAATTTAGAGGGATATTCACTGCCTCCAGAACACATTCAAATTGCTTGTTTTTCACAACTATCTTGTTCATAAACAGTTGTTACAATGTTTGGTTTTGTTTTCTCATTTCTGTGCTTTTTAGCAATACTGAACCTGCTGGAGAGACAGATTTGTTCTCTTTTTTTAGCAATTATTGTCTACACTGGTGACTTTCCCCCAGTAAAATGTAGAACAATTGATTAATGTTGTGAGTAATAATTTGTGTTCATTTGTAAAGGTTGCAACTGTATCTGTGTTGCTTATATGTTAGGCTGCAGGCCGTAAAGCTGATTTTACAAGCAAAGCATAAGTGGTGTATGTGTTACTGTGAGGATAGACTGGAAATCAAAAAGCTGTGATAGACACTCCAATGGTGCTTTCCTCCTGCCTATACTATGAAGTTAATACCTGGTAAATCACAGGTCCCTCATTCTTCCACAAGCCTTCTTTTTCCCAAATCATGTCAAACCATGGAGTGCCTCTCAAAGTTGTCATAGTAATAAAGAAAATGTACTTTCAATGTTTTTCCTACTATCTAGTCTGAAATAGACAGACAAGACAGTAGTAGAATACTTTTAGCTTAAAAGGTTTGAGAGGAGAATATTGCCTGCAATGGTATTAAAGCAAATGTCCATATAATATGAATTATTCTAAACAGTTCTCTGTTAATCTGTTTATAGCACTTTCTCTCACACTTATCATCATTAACCTTTTAACTTTAACATTGTGTAAAATACTTTGCGACCTGAATGCTGAGCAATTCTTCCTTGACAATATAATATGGAGTTAGTACTTTACACATCTAACCCAATATTGTGCCTGTGTATTTAGGATAGAAACATAACAGCATTTGACATATAATTAAACTGCTGGCTGCTATTCCACTGAATTAAACGACTCTTTTGGTCAGAGATCGATCACAACTGGGATTTTTGTCTGTTTCTAAATCCTAATATTGTGACATACTGGATAACAGTGAATCTGCTTGGTGTAGGTCTTAGGGCAGATACCCCTACGGTGCATTAGCAGATGCTAGGGCTGTAAAGCCACATCTAGATTAGGATATTAAAAGTATCCAGCTCTGTTTGCTGGTAAAGAGACTGACAGGCATGATTTACCCTGCCTGTGTAAACTGTTTTATCCTAGAAAACAACGTAGCTGGGCACAAACTTCCTGCTAGAAATGGTCCTTGAGGAGTTCAAACTCTTTAAGTGTCTTTAGGGGGTGACCTGGGAGAGTGCTGGCCGGCATGGCCAAGAGCAAGGCGGATCATTCAAACAGTTTACCCACAAAGAATTTACTAATTTCCCAGTAATGGTCCCTGGCACTGTTTAATGCAGAACTACATGGTTAGTATGATTTTCATGCTGGTTTCATACCGGTCTTTGCTGTTTAGCTGAAGACTTGGTTCACCACATCCCAAATTCATCTTCTCCGACCCATTTGTGATTTGAATGATCAAAGGTGTCACTTTCCCAAGTAGAGTACGGATGGATGGCTGGTCAGGGGGTTTTAAGGCTGAACACCAAGAGGTCTGGGCACGCTTTGTTGTTTGAACAGACCAGGAAATATTAGGATGCTAAGGTCCCACCTAGAATATATACAAACAGTGTCAAAGCATCCTCTAGTTGCCCAGTTTGGAAAGAGAGCATACACAAAATAGTAAAAGGAACAATGAAGTAGGCCAGACCATGGGATTGTAGAGGATATACACTCTTCTGTTGTCTCCATGCTTTGACTGCTTTCTATCCTGACTTCAGCTTTTTTTTCTGCAGTTGTTTTTTTTTTTTCATTCCTTGCTAAAGCTTTGCAATCCTCTCAATCCCCCATCAGCAGTTCATCAGCAAACTCCAGGTTAGCAATCTGTGATGCCCAGAAATGCACAAAATACTTTTTCAGTAACTAGCATTTAATGGAGGTTGAGTAAACAAATCTACAAAATTGTGATTTTCTTCTGGCAAATGGAAATAACACAGAGAGGGGTGCATTTCAGTGGGCTTTAGTTTTGACAGATTTCAAGCAGATTAAATTAAACATTCATTCTTCTTCAAAAAACCAAATTAAAAAACCCTGCCAATGCTCTTTGCGTCATTACTGTGCATATGCTAACACGGAATTGTATTTCAGAATTAAGGACTATAATCTAAGATGATAGCAAAAAAAAAAAAAAATCATTAAGTCCCAAGGCATTTTTCTAGGTCATATTTTTTGTCCATGTCAGATGATACGTGCTGTTTAGATTTGGTACTTTGAAAATAACCTCTTAATTATTCTGTAGAATTTTAATTGTTGTTAAGTAATTCTAGTACCTATATTGCTGGATGTGAACAGAACCTAAAGAAACTGAGGACTGTACTGACAATGAAGAATAATTATGCTACTGGCCAGCAAATAATTTAGTACATTTTGTGGAAAAAAACCTCAGGGGGAACAGGCAGCTAGTCGCCATTAGCAAATAAATGGCAGGAAGTCATACTTCATATGGAACTAGAACAACACAAATGACACAGTGAAGCACAAGCTAATAACTGCAGCCATTCTGCTGGGGGCAAGTAATTGAAAGCCACTGGAAGCAGTTTTAGGAATGTCAAAAATACATCATTATTGGCTATTTGATGGGACATGTCAAAAAGCCACAGTCAGCTAAAAATTAAGACACATTTGAATAGATGTATCTGTACCAGCTCGGACAATATTCTACAGATGGAGAGCTAATGCTCAGGAATGACATATGCAAGGAAGACACTAAGGTATTTACACTCCATTTTAGCTCTGTTGTATACATAAACTGTGAACAGCTTAGATGTGAAAACTCACCAAGGCCCAGCGAGACAATGTGATGTACTATATGGGCTGTGCAGATTGCTGGGTCATCTCCTTCTACTGCAAATCCATAATGGCCAGTACTGAATGCGAGGATTGCAAAGGAGACACAAATTCTTAGAGTCTCATAATAACTCCATTCACTGCACTAGACTGTATTGTGTATTGACTTCCACGTCAGCTTACAGATAACAGCAGTAAAGGAAAAATAGCTATGAATATGGTGTTATTTCATGTAAGTGTTCTTAGCACTGAAAATAGGAAATAAAACTTTTACAGACCACTGTTAGATTATTTTTACTCTTATTATGAAACAGAAATATAACCCTAGCTTTTACAATTATAATTTTTGCAACTTGTCTCGTTTGGTACTGCTTGGCTTTGACTATATACCCCTTATTTTACTTCTGTGATTAGCCTCACTGCCTTTGCAGCAATGGAAGTAACTCACAAAAATAATATCCATAGGCATATCCAGGAACAGCAGCATTGGCCTGCCTGACCAGTACCTAGGCAATAACGCTGGTTTTGCACTGGGCAGACTCCAGTGGGATGATTTTTGTGTAGGCAAAATGATTGCTCCCTGGCTTTGACTGTGCTGCTCAAGAAGTGCTTGTGTCCTCTTTTTCTTCTCACAGGCTGGGCTGGCCAGGAGCCACTGGTGGGGTATGTTGTTCTATGATGGGAAATGTTTCCTTCTTAGGGTTATTTGGCTTATCTAAGTTTTCACTAAGAAAATTCCATGCAGCCATAAACAACAAAAGCTTTGGTAATGTCCTTCATATCTTTTGCCTTCTTTCTGAGGAACAATGCACTGTTATGAGGCTGATGTTACGCATTAGGAGTTTTTAGTTTGTGCGGGGTGTTGGTGCTGGATGGCTCAGAGTGCTAAGGAGAGGTGTAGGGACCAGGTGTCCTTGGAGCCATTGGGATGGTGCAGATTCCCATCAGCCTCATCTTCTTTTAGCAGTGTAATAAAAATAACACTTTTAATGGTGAGTCAAACACTACTGATGTTTCATATTGATTACCGAGCATAAAGGTCACTACAAATCGCACCTGGAACACTTTAATGCCACCCCTGAGCTGGCTGAGGAGGGAAGCAGTGGTCCTGCTTTTCTGATCTTAAGCCCATCTGCTCTTCTGAGTGCCATTAAAAAGGAGGTGAAATGGTTTTAGAAAGGAGCATGACTGTTTTGTCACCTTCTTCCTTGCAAATACATATTGATTTGCACTCGCAGGGCAGGCTTATTTTAAGGTGTCAGGGCAGTAGGAAAGCAAGTTTGTCAAGGCAAACGACCAACTTTAGAAGTTCTAGTAGACAGCAGAAACAAAAAGTTTTGTTCTTTTCTTCATACGCCATGCAGTTTGTTTTAGCCCATAAACTAATACAGTATAAGGCATGAAAAATATCAACCCCCAAAAAATTAAGCCAATCACCTAACAATGATTTGGCTTAAAACAGGGTCCTGCAACCTATATTAACTCTGCAATCCACGTTAATGGGGCCTTCCAATAACTTTGCAGAGCAACATCTGACATCCTCTACTGAAGTACTTTTGTTAACTTCTACAGTCAACCAGTATAGGGTGTTAAAACAGAACTACATGCTCCAAACATGAGCAAATATACGATAGAGGAATGTTGCACAATTGTTGATGCGGATATGATACCTTTTGAAAGATTTTGGTGTTAAACATTATCATTGCTGTGTTTGTTCTAGTTGTCACTGTGGTGAAACATAATTATTGATTAGAAATTATTTTTAGAAATTGAAACTGCTGCCACTGGGCATAGTTCTAAAGAGGGGATGGAGATATTATAATCTGACAGTATTAGTTTAATTGTATTTATGCTGTTTCATTCTGTTTTGCCTTAGAAAAATTGCTAAGATTCTTAATGAAAATCTGGGGGGAAAAGAAGATGTTAAAAAGGGGAAGGTCTGTTCTGGCATTGTCTAGTCACCTTGTTTAAGGCAAAGGAGAGGCTAAGTAATGCAGGACTGGACTTTTTCATTGCTGAAATCAGTAAAAATGAATGATTTCAACATTAATATTAACCATTGCAGAGAGGAATAGGCTGTCTTATAAGCTGTTTACAGTATTGAGGCTGGTTTTCAAATTTAATTTTTTTTTATCTTTTGTTATTCTTTTCTCCTAAAATATGACATAGTGCATATGTCCAGTCTACCTATAAATCTCCAACCAGCAACATTAAATTTGGAAGCAAAATCATCTTAAGCACAAGTAGTGTGAGCTGGTAGGCTAAAGTGCTAAGCAGCTGGGCTTTTATTACTCTCATCTTCATCGAGTATACTCAAATTTATACAGTCAATGATTTGTTTTCAATTGCCTGAAACACTTTTGCTGAGCTTATTTCTACTGTGTTTCAAGCCAGACTGGTGTGTGCAGCAGCTCTGCACTCCTCTGTTCAGCATCTAAGTCCAACATATGCGACATATACATTCATTATACAGCTATAGGTAGGATCAGCACATACGAGGTGATGTGATCATTTTGTGCCTGTGGGGCACATTTCACCCAAGGACCTCTGAGTTTTAAGTCTCCCAGTGGCTGACAATTAGGTGCAGAAAGGTATCTTGTTTATTTACATTTAATTGCCTGTTGCGGTGGTCAGGACACTGAAACTTTCCTAACTGCCAGCTATGTCAGTGCTGGATTTAAACCAGCTCAGAATAATTTGGTGATAAAATGAAAAACCGTGAATGTCTCCTATCCACACTTGAGATTCAAATATAACTTGTAATTGTGGTTTTGTAACAGGGAGAAGGAATCATTCCAGAAGAGCCACAGCCTAATAAATCGGATTAAAAAAATATCAGACGTCAAAATCACCTAAGGTAATGCAAGGGATTACATTCGTAATGCTTGCAGATGTGATATTTAAATTAGCAAAGGGAGAATCTTATGTCTTGGAAGTCTGATTGTCAGGATTTTTGGACTGGGACTGTGCTAGAATGTCAGGCCACCTCAG
>WEKW01009102.1:99704-113380 GCA_013389905.1 Sula dactylatra
CGCCTGCAGCCCGCGCTGCCAGCACGGCGGGCTCTGCCTCGGCAACGGCACCTGCCTCTGCTCCAAGGGCTACGAGGGCGAGCTCTGCCAGCACGGTAACGGGGGTGCCGGCGGCGGGGAGCCGCCGCGGGGCGGGGAGAGGCCTCTGTGGGACCCCTTGTAGGTGGCGGTCACCGGGGACGCGCCTTGGCCCCAGCGGGGCTGAGGGGCACAAGTACCCGCGTGTGAGCTCTGGGGGCTGCCGGCCTTCCTGCAAGGCATCCCCCCGTAAGGTCTGAGGGGCTCGGGGTTGGGCACGGCGTGAGGCGGCGCGGGTTCGGTGCCGGGGTGGAAGAAGGTGTGTTGGGACACCGAGTTTCTGGTGAGGCGAGGCAGTGACAGCAACCCGATAGAGCAGAGCCAGGAGCCGTGAAGACCCTCGCCTTAGGCGAGCCGACCCAGGCATGGGAAACGGCCGTGCCGTCAGTGGCAGCACTCAACCGCCTGAACGTTGGGTGAGCGTCCACTTACTGCGTTGGCTTCCTTTTAGCCTTTGCAAATACCTGCCTGAGCAAGGAGTGACGCTTTTATAGGCTTGACAGTTTTCTGAGCCTGACCCGCCGAATCATTTGTACATCCCATTCCCGTGGTGGGAGGCGTAAAGCTGGGGTGAGCTGTACTCTGTTCCTGTTGGTTTCCCCGGGGAGACAAACTATTCCTGAAAATGTCACCCAATGTGCAAAAGTAAACACTGGCGGGGAGAGTTTCAGTTTAAATCCTGCTTAATTTGACATGCCCAACTTCTGATTCCTTTCTGCAAAAGTTTAACTACAGAGCATTGTGGCTAGTAATTGCTAAAACACGCTGTTTCAGAAGTTCTTTTGCCTTATATCTTCTCCTGCGTGAAGAGGTAATATAATTTGTACAGTATTTGTTTTGGTTCTCAATGCCCTTCATCTAAAACGTGATTTTTTTTTTAAGCCCTGAAATGGGATGCTGAAAATTTCATTCAGTACCATAATCATTCATGGAGTGTTGTTTTATTTAGAAGCTAAGGCTAGCAGGTGGTGACAAATGATGTATAGCTAATGCGCTGTGTAGTGGGGATAAATAGCTGTGCAGTATCCACTGTTCCAAACAACTGTTGGATCTTAGACATTTTGGGGTTTAGAGGAGATGTGAAAGATTGGCAGAGATGTAGATCTGTTTTGGAACTAGAGAGGTGAACGGTCTGGTATTGTTAAGGGAACCACTGCATAAATGCTCTGATAAGGTCATCAATGCAGGAAAAAAAAAATGGATAAATGAAACTTCATCCCTTGTTCTGTCAAGAAACCCACTGAGATAAGGTAACTTTTTTCTCCCCCTTCTCACCAGAACCATACAAATGAAAGGTGGGGTATGTGCATCTGACTGGGGGGTGGGGTGGTGGTTCTTGTTTTGTGCTGTGATTTTTTTACTTGAAGTGTTATGTTCTTGAAATAGTGGAGTAAAAAGAGTGTTTGTGATGCCTCTCGTCTTTTCTGGCTATTGAGATGATTCAGAGGGGAAAGAGGAAATCTGTTTTGTGATTAAGAAAAGGTGAAGTGAATTTCATTACAGTTGAAGGCAGTTTAGGAAAAAAGATATATTTACTCTGGTTTTAAGTAGATGATTTCCAAAATTAGCTGAATTTGTTGTTGAAGCTAAATGGATGTAATTATATACACAGATGCTATGTTCATTCTAGGTTTTGGAATACCCTAACCTGTGGGATTGTAAAACATGGATATAATGGAGGGAAGAAGTTGGGCAAGACTTTTACTAGGACTGGTTCTCTTGGGTTGAGCAGATTGCTTAGAAAAGAGTTTTTCTTGCTTAGTCTTTTTGCTCAAAGTGGGATCACAATGACACGCAAGCCAAGCATAGAGTAGTTCTGGTGGATTCAACTGTAATACCTGCGGGCAGTCCTAAGAGGTCTCTGAACACAGGCATATTGTAAAGTACCTCAGCGTGCATTCAGCGTAACCTTCATTCTGGTGAAGCCACTGGTAGCATGTTGTGCTCTGAAGCTGCAGGTCACATCCCTCCTGTTCACTGGAGATACAGTCTTGCTTATTCTTAAAGGTCTGGGAGAAAATGCAGGTATTTTGGCAAAGGGTAAAACAAGCATAAGGAAAAGTGTGCTTTGGAGGCTGTGGATTTCAGGACAATGTTTAATTCTTTCACGAAGACCCTGGCCTTTATTGAAGTCCCTGCTTTCTAAAAGGTGCATGCCCGATGGAGAATCTTTCTTCGGCTCTCCTCTGTAAATATATGTTTTGCATGGGAAAGTATCCAGCCGTTCAAATGGTAAAAGTTAGCAGATGAGAACAGTAGAATAGGATTGCAGTACTGCATAGAGCACACAGCTGACCTTTTGGTATCTCGCTCCTAGTCTCTTCCCCCTCACCCACCATTTCATGCCAGTGCTTCCCACTTGCTAAGCTTTCTTTGTGCAAGTGGTATCAAATTTAAGTATTAGATCTTCAGGGCAGGGCTGCATTCCTACTCTGTGTATGTGACTTCACAGTGACATTCAGATACCACTGCCATATTAGTGTCTTTTAGCATAAATAGTTTTATTAGGTTTACTTTACCTATGTGAAATAACACAGAAGTATAATTTTTCTCAAACTTAGTGCTCTTGTATGGCATTTCCACTGAACTGAAAGCATCTGGTAAAACAGTTATGCAGAACTGAGTGCTGAATGGTTCTTTCATACATGCCTGTGTCCTTTATTTGCATGCAAATACTCATTCTGCAGATACTAACGTGAAGAATCCTCTATTCTTCAGCTGGATTGCTTGGGAGTGCAATAAGTGTACGAGGGCAGAATCAGTGCAGTGTTACTGCTCATCTTTTCTTCCCTCTGTTTCAGACTTCGCAGTCCTTCCAGTCAAAGGATAAAGCCATGTGATGTAGAGAACTCATCTCACACCTGCAATTAATTCTGATGAGACTCTCTGAAACACATGGATTTCTAAAATCTGTGTGTGAATAAACAAATGTTTTTTCAGACACCAGGGCTGATTCAGGAATAATTTATAAGTAGCAAGGAGGGCTATGTGATAGATAATTTATCTTCAGTCTGACTAGATTTACCCAGAATTTTGCAAAATGAAGATTTTTATTTGTGCTTTATCCAACCTGTCCAAGCTGTCAGCAATGAAAAAGTTGCAGAATTTGTGATGATGATCATAGGTGCTTTTGTCCCAACAGATAATTACAGTTGTGACAAAAGTTACATTTATCTCAGATGATTTCTAAATAAACACTGTACATTCCAGAAAGGTCTCTAACAGGCCAACCGAGGCAAAAAAAAAGAGTGTGGAGGAGAAGGAAGTGCTGACTTATTTCTGGAGACATTTTAGTGAAGAGGTATGAGGAAATGAGATACTTCATAAAACATGTAGTTTTTCTGGAGAGGTCTGCAGGAATCCAGTAAAGAGTTAAATCTGATATTACATCTTAAGAATCAGAAGGTGCCATTGAAGTTGCAGCACTTTTTATTAAATAATTTCTTCTCACCTCTTCTCTCACCTGTCACTTCTTGACTTTATTTATCAAAAGCTTCTTTGGCAGTCCAGCTGTGTTCCTTTGTTCCCTTTTAATATGGTGCTTTCTTTTGTCTATTCTGTCTAGGGCCCAAAAGTTTCCTTAGTTTTGAGTGTTTAAAAGGTTAAAAAGGTGGAGTGCAGTTTCCTCTCTGTGCAGGGAAACTGTTTCACCTGATTGGCAGTGTGGGATGGCAGGGCAAACGTGTCTTAGGAAATGTGAAGACAAAATGAGTACACAGAGACTATAATAATACTAAATTCTTATGTACTTAAGCAGTAATTTTGGTAAGCTTCACCAATATTTATGCAAGCTTTATCTGTTGTCTGTCTTACAGCAACATGTTATCCAAAATGCAAAAATGGTGGGGAGTGCCTCAGACCTGGAAAATGCAGATGTCCACCTGGCTATGGGGGTAGATACTGTCATAAAGGTGAGTAAAACCCAAACAAGTGATAGCTGGGAAAGACAAGAAGTTTGAAAACAGGCGAAATTAATTTAGGACTCCTCAAATCCAGGATCTAATGCTCTTTGAAATTAATGACCTTCATTCCTGAGACCTCTGACCTTACTGTCAAAAAATGCATGGCCTGGAGGATCTGTGTTCTTGCAGGAGAATGAGGTGGAGTATATGTACTGAAATTTGTCGTGAGAATCTGAGAGAAGGTGGTCCCCTGGAAAATACCTTGATTATGAGTTATGTAAATCTTCTGTACTTTAAATGCTGTTTAGCTCTATAACAGACTCTTTCTAAATAATTTAACGAGATGACTTGTATAGATACGTATTTTTTCTGTGTTAGGTGGTTGAAACTTTTGTGTAGTATCTGCAAGATGGTGATATTGAGGGCAAGTTGCTAAAGATATGCGTGGCAGTGTATTGTTGATAGGTAATGGGAGATGACAGAGGTGATGAGTAGCAAAGACCAATTTTTATAGTTTTGTGAAGCTTATCGAGTATATGCGTGGATTGGAAAAGGCAATCCAAGAAAACATTGTTATGTTGTTATGAACTAATCAGACTACTGATGATAACTTGAGTTCTGGGATAAAAGGGGAAGCAAACTTGAAATATTTGAGGGGAAAATGATGTGGTAGGCAAGATATCCTCAGAGAGTGAGGGAAAAGAAGGCATTGTTTTTCTTACAGAAAAAGAGCCTCAATGTGGCACTTTAAAAATTTGTAGAAGTTCTTTTTGAACAGTCGCTGGTAAATTAGTTGGGCAGTCATCACTGTGCTGAGTATTTAATAAGCATGCTGTCTGACTGCGGTCACAGCAGCTAGCAACACCTCACAGGATTCTCTTATTTGTGCTTGATGTTTATTCTGTGGGCATTTGCTTTATTTCCTTCAAACGTGAAAGAGCTACAAGTGTTTACTTGGAATGTAACCTAATGGGTATTTGGGGGAGGAACTCATCTAGCTTCTGCAGCTCTCTGGAGTCTTGTTGTTGTTGGGTTGTTTGTGGACTTTTTTGCTTTGTTTTATATTTTAATAAAGCTGTGTTTTGGTATTTTATGAAGAAAGCATGACCTGAGTGTACCTAATGTGGTAACATTTGTCTAAGGTTGCAGAAGCTTAAACTGTAGCTCTGGGATGTTACCAGACTGAATGGGAATTCAACTGCCAGTGACAATAATTTGATATCAAAATTGTTAATGTTATAGAGGAATAAGAAAGATGAGGAAGTGCCTTCTAAGGAAGAACTGATTAACACAGTGCTGTTGTGTAATGCATTGGGAAATAACTGTTCATTTTGAGCAAATGTAACATTGTTGACAGCAGTGAAGTAAACTGGAGCATGGTCAGCTTCATTTTCCAGCAAAAGGATTTTTTTTGTTATTTCTTAAAAGCCAACTGACAGTGTAGGTTTTTGGGGTCTTGATGGGGACCCCACAAGAAGGGGGAAACTGACCTTCTCAGAAGAGCCTAAATCAGAAGCAAGGTGAGAAGTACTACTTAAATAGAAAAAGCAGAGTGAGGATTCAGTTTATGCTAATCTACAGTCTAGACTTGGATCTGTATCTGAGTAAAGGTCCTACTTGTATTTGTTACCATGTTATCCCTGTAAGGCAAAGGATGTGCTTGTGCTTACCTTTAAGGTGGAGAACTGTGGCATATGGAGTCTGGATGCACAAACCTGCAGTGTGGTGCAATGTGCTGTTACAGAATCACAGAAGGGTTGAGGTTGGAAGGGACTTCTGGATGTCATCTTGTCCAACCCTCCTACTCAAGCAGGGCCACCTAGAGCCAGTTGCACAGGACCATGTCCAGGCAGCTTTTGAATATCTCCAAGGATGGAGATTCCACAACCTCACTGGGCAACCTGTGCCAGTGCTTGGCCACCCTTTACAATATCCACTGCTCTCCCCTCATCTACCAGGCCAGTCATTTCATCACAGAAGTGTATCAGGTTGGTCAAGCATGACTTCCCTTTGGTGAAGCCATGCTGGCTATTCCTGATGATTTTCTTGTCCTTAATGTTTTCAGGATCAGCTGTTCCATTACTGAGGTGAGGCTGACTGGCCTATAGTTCCCTGGGTCCTCCTTGCCATTCTTGAAAATTGGAGTGACATTTGCTTTCCTTCAGTCTTCAGGCACTTCTCCTAGTCGCCACGATCAATCAAATGCAATCAATATTAAATACATTAACTTGTACTGTGTGACAAGAAAATATGCAAACAAGCTTTGAAGAGCTTTTCTATCTGCGCTGGAGTTGACTTGCATGTCCTTGTGTGTTCAGCATTTGTGCCAAAAATGTGTTAGCTGAAATCATGCTCAAAACTTGTGGTAGAACAGAGATTTGGACTTTTTTCTGCCAAGGATCAAGCAGACATCCCAGCTGTCCACCATGATAATGAAGGACAGTTGTTTCTCTTCAGTCCAGTGAAGGTGGTGTATACATTTACATTCATGCTTGTGAAAGGATGCATTTGATTGTACAGAACAGTTATTATGCCATATTTCAAAGACGGTGCACACCACAGTTGATACCAATCATATGTCTGGCATAAATAACACCTCATTAATGAGGCCTTCAGGGCTTTGACATGTAGAACCATTCTGGAATGAGGAGGCTGACTTAGATAGTTGGCCTTTGGGAAGGCACCACTCAACTGGACTGTAGTCATAGGTTCATTTGTCAAAGTAATGTCCCCTTCTCTTTCTCTTGTTATGTGTAGGTCCTGTCAGGTAAGGAAATACGTGAATCTTTGACCACGTTACTGGCTTACCAACTGTGATTTGGCAAGATCAATGAGAATATGCATGTTAGTAGTTACTGTGGTGTAGTTGATGAATAGCTGGTTCACAGTTTGGGGGTGGGGGGAGCTGTGCCATAGAGATAATCATGTGTGTTTGTTGGTACTCTCAGGCTAAACGCGCAGCAGGCTTTTAAGCACGTGTTTAATTTTAACAGCTTTTTGGGTTGGCATTTGCAGACATGGTTCTGTCATCCTCACTCACTCCTGACAGAACTGTGCCTTGCTCTGAATAGTTGAAATTTTAGTCTTTGCAGATAAAACAAGCAGTTGATGGTAGACCAGCTGGTTAAAGATAATTATCTGAAGTCCTATGCTGCTTCTGAAATGCACTGCATATGCTGTTCTTCTGCAGTAAGCTGTGAAGGAGGCTGTCAAAATGGTGGGGAATGCATCTCTGTCAATGGAGTTGTGAAGTGCCTTTGTGCTTCTGGCTGGACAGGATCAAGATGCCAAGAAGGTGGGTGTCTATATTAATGAAAATATTTATATTGTTTCAAAATATAGCTGCAGTTACAAAAACATTTTGAAAATATTAAGAGGCTAATAACTATGGAAATGTCATTGCATTACTCCAGAAATGAAGGACCTGCATTATTGGTACATACTCAGGTAAAATAGTGTCAAATTATTTTGCATTAAAGTGTACATCTGTTACCATTTAAACCAAAATTCTTAACGCAGTACATAAGTGTTTTTTTCCATTTCCATGGTTCTGGAAATACCTTTAGAGTTATACCAGTTGAGTGTCTGGCCTGGAAGAAAATGTGTTTTGCCATTTTGAATTGTATCATCTTGAATCTCTCATTCTGTCAGGATTCTTTCAGATCGCTTTTATAAATCCTGCTCACTTACCCATTCTTTTCTTCTAGCAATTTGTCCCCAAGGTTGTCGGAATAATGGAGCTTGTGTGGCTCCTGGGATTTGTAGCTGTCCAGCTGGATGGGTCGGTGGCGCATGTCACTTAGGTAAATGACTTTGACATTTTTCGTTTATCCTTTTCTCTACTTGTTTGATTTACCAACATAGTGTTTAAATCTTCAGTGCCTAACAAAGCTGCTAGGAAAGTATTTTAGAATAGTAAATGAGAGCTGCTTCTATATACTGAGGATCTTACAAGTATGCTTAAGGAATAGATGGCTTTTCAACTTGGTCAGAAAGACAGAACTCTTCCATTTTAAGTAAACTCAGATTTGGATTTTGGTTGTCACCAAATTCATTACTAGGTATGTCTTGTCAGTATTTCTGAAATATTTTCTATAAACTGAGACCCCAGTATAAAGAACTGAAAATGGCCATTACAGAAACACTATCACTATTGGTGTGGGTTGGAAGCTTCACTAAATTTTATGGACATGGAAAATTGAAACTTGCTTCTTACTTTGAGGATAAGTTGGCAGAATCAACTCCGGGTGCTGTTAAAAGAGTAAGAGGAAGCTGGCTGTAATCAGGATTAGCACTGACTGACATTCTTGCTGAACAACCTCTTGCATTTTCCCAAATTTTGATTCACAAAAGCAGATGATGATTATAAAAACTTTAATCTACCCTTCTCTGGCAGGGCCTTGTATGCTTGTAACAGCACTGCCTTTATGCTAATGGCAATAATCCTGAGGCTGTAAAAGGGAGGTTTTTTGTTTGCTCTCTGGGAGACTGAGAGAAAGCTCATTTAAACATTACGTTTGAACTGGATATCGTGGGTGCAAGGTCTCCGGATTAACTTCCCTGCATTTGCAATTTTTGTGTGGCTGTGTGGGAATCCACATCAGGTAGCGTTAGTTCATCTGCAATATATGTAGTCAAGCAAACATTAACCAATAATACTTGAACATTCCCATTTGACCAGCAGAACACTTATCCTTTGTATCAGTCAGTGTATCAAGATAGAGGGTGATATTGAAAGGTAAGTATGGGAAATGCAGAGAACTTACAAAATGCTTAGCTCCGTTCCCTGTGCCAGCAATAAGGGTAGAAGTGTTCAGGTTCTTAATGTCAAAATAATCACTGTTCCTGAACTAACTAGATCTGCATCCAGTTTGTCTTCTGTTGGTACAGATGCTCATAAGCAAATTGCCCCTGGCTTGTTACCTGTGCCTGCTCAGGCCTCTGTTCTTCTTTTGGGGGAGTGGGGAACAGAAGGGCAGTGTGTGAGCAACAGCTAGTAGTATGTGGCAAGTGTTTCCTCATGGATGTTGATCCAAGAACTGGCTTGAATAAGTTTCAGCAGGAATTTTTATTGTTCCCTCACTTTCCTGGAGGCATCCATCTCAAAAATAGCCTGTGCCTTAAAGAACAACAGAAATGATAGTATTTTAAAAGGGGAATGGAGCATGAATAAGACTAGATGTACTGTGGCTGTATTCTGGTGAAGACCACGATGCCATAAATTGAGAGGCATTGCTTTTCTGTTCTTCCATTATGCTTTTATTTATACTGTCCCAGTGCGGTCACCAGGGAACAATTCTGCTAGCACAGTGAGGCAAAGAAGAAAAATGATGCTGTGTTGTGTGGAAGATGTACTATGTATCTGGTGTCTCATTTCAGCTGTATGTAAACTGCCTTGTCAACATGGAGGAAAATGCATAGCTCCAAATGTGTGCAGATGTCGACTGCCGTACTCTGGTCTACAGTGCACAAAGAAGAGGAAGGAATGAAGCAACTGCAGCAAAGATAAGCTGCATTTTCATGTAACCCTTCATACAGAGATGAAGTCTGCAGCAGTGGGGGACCCTAAAACAAACATGGTAACTAATTGATTTCAGATAGCTTTTTTGTCTTCAGTATATTAAGTAAATGCTTTTCTGTATGAAAGAAGAGTATTGTTGATTGTAACAAAGCTGTTGTTAAGTGTCCAAGTGTGTGTAGTGTATGGCGCAACGTTTTCTTCTGTTCTCATTTTTTCTTTGTAAGCAAAAGCATCATGTCTTGGTTGATACAGCTGACCTTGAAATAAAATTTACTCTTCAAATAAAGTACTTCAGAATAGATCTATGCTCTTCTTTTTGATTTGTTTCACCCTTTGACTAGAATTATTGTGTTATATTAACATGTTTTTTAAAAGCAGATGGAACTAAACGTCTTTAATTCAGATCATCAGAAGTGGACGTTAGTTCAATTATCATTTACCTTCAATAAGATTCGACAGTTGCAAGAGTAAACTTGCCGAGTTTGCATCTTTCTGGACCATCAGCAAACTGCAAAGCGTCTTATTAAAAATCCTGGTTATCGCTTTATGTATGCTTCCTGCCTCTCCCCCCCATGAGATTTGGATCTTGATCAGTTAAGCAGTATTTAAAAAAAACCAAAACACAGTACTTGTTCAGACAGTTCCACTGTTACTTTCTAAAAGCTTAATCTGTACTGATGATCTAAAAGAGTCCTTATGTTGACTACCTCTACAATCATACTATCTGATCATCTCTCAACTTCCAATTATTTCTCTTCCTTATCCTAGTAAGATAGGGAAATGTGCTCCCTTCTGGAGATGTAGATATTGATGGTTCATTCCTGTTCAGATTGTGTTGTTGCAGGAGCAATATAATGGGAGGCTACAGATGGGCGGCGAGGAAAAGCTGTGTCTGTCACAAATCACCTGTGTGGAGGATGCTGAGGGTTGTCTTCTGGCTGCGTTCCAGCTTGGCCTCATTTAGGTTTTGCAGCCTTTTGAATGGGCTGCAGGTTGGACTGAGGCTCCTGCGTTTGTTGTTCCATGTCTCATTTGTGCTGTTCCTTGAATGCTACAGTTGAGAAAGGTTTTGCCAAAACTTACAAGTTGAATCAGTCACCTTTCTGAATGATGCCCAAATCGATTTTTTTTGAGAGATAGATTGATTTTCATTGTCTTCTAGGTGAAACTGGAATTGTTGGTGGGTGAATATTAACTCTGCGTAACTGTCAGCTATTATGTTACTTATGCATTATGTTAATCCATTTGATGGGGTAACATTGGATCTGTGTACAAGCTCCCGTACCAGAACATGTAGCATTCATAAGCAAAGTGACTTACATGGACACGTTCCCCCAGGGATTACGAGCCACTGAGCATTGACAAAGAAGGAAAGGAAATGGGGTCTTCTCAGTTACCAACCTTCTTTAAAAGAGAGCACCCAAGCTTACGGAGGGCAAATGAAAGACGATGGTATAGGCCATCAGACTCCTGTTTTCTGTTAGGAGCAATTGCTGTGTCGTGTAGTTGAGAAGCCTTCCTCTGCCCTTGCTTTGGAGGCTGTTGCATTTGGTTCAGATGAAACCTGCAATAGACGTGTGTTGTGCAGGTTTTGTTGCCGGGGCAGGGAACAGAGTAAGAGGAGTGTATGGGTTTTGTGCTGCTTTTGCTGTGACACACTGGATATTTCAGACATGCTGGTGAAAAATGTGATTTTCGTGCATGGAACAAGATGATTTCATCAACAGTTCTGAAGTAGGCTTTATGATGATGAAATTCTGTGTTTGTGTCACAGTTCACTACAATAATCACCCCATAATTCAGAAATTCAGGAGTTAAACTGAAGACCTGACATGACATACTGGTTGCAGGGAAGTGAATGGAAAAAAATTAATTGCCTCAGACCCAAGATTTCAGAGTAAATGAGCAGAAGAATGTAAATGCAAAGAGGCATAATATCTCAGTATTGTTCCTGAAAAGGCTGACTTTTACTATTAAAGCCGAAAGTGACAATAATGGTGATTACAAGCCGAAAGAGATATCAGCATCGTTAGGAGCATGAGACCAGGAGCAGTCAGTGAGAGAGACCTGTAATTGGTGTTTCTGACCAGGCCAGAACAAATGCTGATTTAAATAGTTCCTTGTTTAGAAAGGATTGAGGTAAGTAAGCAGTAATTTGATGGCACACAGATTGTGATGGCATATTTTAGAAATTCTGCTTGAATGTAGCACCATCTACTGGCTACAGGGGTTTTCGTTGGGGTTTTTTGGTCTTGGGTTTTTTGTTTTTTTTTTTTTTTTTTTTAAGAGATAACATTTAAATCTCTGCAACATTTTAAGTGAGCTTAAAAGTGAATTTTCTAATAGTTATTTTAAAGTACAACAGTCTCGGAATGTATTATTAATGGCAGTCCAGGTCCCCAAATTATTATTTCCATAGTTCCACATGTATTTACTAAAATAACTGTCAGTGTTCCTTGTCTTTTGTTTGTCTCCCACTCACTGGAGGATTGAACATACTAGTTACAGCATGTAATTTGGGAAGCTAGATGTATCTTCCTGTGAAAAGCTAGTTTGCATGCAGCACAAAGGTCAAGAAAAGCAATACAGAACAGGTTACTTTATTTATTAGAGCTAACTCTAACACCTTATACAGATGCTCTGATTTTCAGTAAAAACAACTGGAAAAATTGTAGGGATAGTACACTGCTTGTGTTTTTGATATCCTGTCTTTTTTAGAGCGTACATGGAAAGGTGATTAGTGTTTCTTCTTTGTAATTTACTTTCATGTCCATTTTACCACTTATATTTTGTCTTCTACTGTAAGTGGCTGTAGCAAGATGGAGTTAATGTGGTTTATCTGTAAAATATCCTTATTGGCTAAACTGAGCTGTGGGTAAAAGTAGTGTAAAATGACCTGACATTGCCATGCGTACACAAGGGAAACAGCATAAACATCTTCAGTCATTAGTAACACTTTCTAACCTCTGTGTTTGGTTTTGTACATGTACCCAGGTGTTCTGTTTTACTGAGAATTTAAACTTTGGATTTTCCTCATTTGGGCAAGTAATGGAGTGAATATAGCCAGTCTGTCAGGTAGCTTAAGCTTTTTTACTGATTTACTTTAGGGTTTGCACTGATTCTTCTTTATGGGTTTGCTTTTGGTAGATGGAAATGTTAACTCACTTTCTATTCTCAGCTAGGAGAATATGTAATTAACTTTTGTAAAAAGAAAGAGCCTTTCACATGGGGCTCAGTTTTTTGGTTTTGTTATTTTTTTTTTTTAAATCACAGCCAACATGGATACAAATGTAGGAAACTGAGTCCTTGCTAAGATCGGTGGTACCTTCTGTGATGCGCGAGTCCTTCCTTCAGAAAATATTCATTATACTGCATTCTAAACATCTTTTCAAGATCATGGGCAAAAGTCAGTCTGAACTTGGGAGAATTTCTGCTGGCCCACAGAGCAGCTTTAGTGCAACCAGATAATAAATGGATGCTGTACATCGGTACCTTCCAGCACTGTTTAGTATTTAAAGAAATTGTGCAAGAAAATTCAGTGACGATACCTGTATTCTGCATAACGTGCTAAGAATCACTGTAAGATCTTCAGTTTGGCACAAGTTCCATTGGACTGGAAGCTCTCCCCCCTTCCAAATCCCCAAACTCTTTTGGGCCTAATTTCAGATTGCGTTGTGCAATTTTAGAACAATTCTGTTAACCTGTCTACACAAGCCCTCTTGTTGACCTTGAGCAATTTTACTGCATTGTTGCAATGTGCTTTCTAATCAGGGAATTCTGTTTCATGTGCGTGATGGACAATCTAGTAACAAAATAGTTTCAACTAATCCCATAATTACTGGGCAGTTTTGAAGTAGCTGTCTGTCTTTATGCATGTTCTAGTAATTTTTCTACTTCCTGCGCTTGCTGGAAAATAGCACAGCTTAGCACCAAGCATTTTTTAAGTACTGTAGCAGAATTCTGGAACTGCTTTTGTCTGCACAGCTTCTGTTTGGAAAATATAAGTAAATAATTTCTGCCTTTAGAAACACTGAAAATAAGTAGGAAATACTAAAAGTTATGAGTAAAAAAAAATAAAACCACAAAAACCCTTTATTCAGCCTGACATCCTAGAAAGGCATATACATATTGATTCAGTTTTGTGAATGGAAGGTTGCACAAACTCATTAACCAAA
>WEKW01009106.1:0-11498 GCA_013389905.1 Sula dactylatra
TTATCCCAAAGAGCAGATTTTTTTTCTGCAGTTGCTTTAAGAACTATGTTCCTTGTCTCTAAAGCCGGGTGAAACAGATGGGCAAGCAAACGTGCTACTTCTGTTTTTTACATGCTTGTATTTGTTGATAAACATTGATCTTCCTAAAAATTTATTTGTAAGGACCTTATAAAGAGATTGGTGCATTTGGAATAAGCATAAAAATATCCTGCCTCGCTGAAAAGCAACTCCTTATTTAGCTGTCTGTGTGGAGATTTAGGTGTAGAAGCATTAGCAAATGTTTAAATGTTTGAGTCAACAGGTCAGAAATAAAAAGATTGTTAAATTAGCTTTTGGTACATCACTAACTGGAAAAGTAATTTAAATGGGAAGTCTTGTTTTCTGTACATATGCACTTGAAGTTATAGTTTTTAAGTCAGACTATCACTTAAAACTCAGTCAAATTTTGCAACTGTTAAAATTTTTCACGTACAGTTACTGTATATCATGTACACTTCTGAAAGGTCTAAGTTCTGGGTCTGAATTCAGTGGTTTATCTGCTTTAGGAGGTTGGACTAGACAACTTCCTGAGAACCCCTCTAGTCTGGATTATTTCTTGATACTGTCTTCATCCTGGGTTATTGACTTTGAAGCCTGGTTGCCTTCCCAGTACTACCATCAAGCTTTTTTTGCTTACGCAGTGGCTGTCCCTTACAAGGCCTTTCCAAATTCATTTCGATGAGGTGTTCTTTCCACAGTCAAAGTGGTATCTTTTTAGACTTAGTAAGGGCTGCCTTCATGGCCTCCTTTAAAGTGTGAACTTGTTTTCAAAGCCACTGCTTGGAGTGGAAACGAAGTAAAGCATCATCTTGTTGTTGAGCATTGTTTTTCCTTTATACATACCTAAAATAAAATAGCTAAAACCCCACAAGTTTTTACATTACTCATCATTGCTACTAAATTTGAAATGAGTATACAGCTGATTAGTAAAATAGAATTTCATTCACGTAATGTGGTTCTTGGTTTAATTTGTTTCATGTGTTTTCCATTCTTTCAATGCGGTTTTTTATTAACATCTCGGTTCTCAAATTTATCTTGTTCCATTAGAAGATGGTAAGAGAATTTCTGTTCCTTATTTTAGAAAATAAATTGTGGTATTTCTTCAAAGATAAAGTTAGTAAATACTATAACTGTATGCAGTTAAATTGTTTCTTTTTTTTTTCTAGGTACAATTTTGTTATGCTGGCCTTGTCCTTCACATTTCTGTTCATCTCCTATTTCTTGACCCACTGGCATGGTAGTATAGGCTTTATCCTTGCCAACTGCTTTAACATGGGTATTCGGATAGCTCACAGCATCCACTGTATCTATGATTACTTCAAAGAAAGCACTTACAGACCTTTGACAGGCTTGCTTCCCTCACCAATTTTGGTACTCGTTTATATCATAAGTGGAGTAATCACTGGTTTCTCCGAGGTAAGCATCTTTCTCAGATTTTGCTTTCACTGTGAAAGTTAGTGTCAAATGACTTCTGTGTCCACAAGCAGAGAAATACCGTTAGCAAAAAAGGCTGATGAGGACAGGCGGGAAGACTTCCATTACAGGCAAGACAGGATAAAATATTAAGAGATTTTCTTTGATACAAAGTTATCTCTGCTGCTTGTAGGTGTATCTGACAAGTAAAATAAAATTTAACACATTGCTGCTGTCTGTAGATAAATCCATGTCCTTAGTTCTTAATAAAAATTGAAATTTGACAGTAGCACAAAGAAACTCTTATTAAAAATTCTGTAATAAAAAGTGATAGAGGAAAAACAAGCAAAACAAGAGCAGAAACAAAAATTGCCAGGAGCACGTTTATCACATTTATTCAGACTACAGGGTGGTAATTGTGCAGATTTATTATTACGGAGATGGTAGCATTTTAGTGTACAAAAATTTGACAGATTGAAAATCCATTATGCTTTAGAAAGGAGAGCTTTATATTTTGGAATGGGAGATTTCCAGTGGGATTTTGTTAGGAAATAACCTAATATGTTGCTGCAAAGTAGCAGGCTTGTGTGATAACATCAGCAGAGTTTTCCTGATATCTCAGTTAACGTATTTACTGCATGCCAGATAATAATAGCTTCCGCATTTACCAGGTATCTACTGAATGCTCATTTCTTGCTGACAGAATTTTGTTAAGAAAGCAAGTGCTGTGATTACTAGAAATGATTTATTGTAGGATCAGTGCATGTGGCAAAACTGCGCTCAGCTTGACGGTGGTGTTAGCATGGTCAAGAGAGGTGTTGGACCTTATTTCTTATTGAGACAGTATATTCTACTTTGTGCTGACTAGTTTTCCTGCAATTGCTTGTTTCCTTTGTTGTAGGTATTCTTCTGCTGCGATAAGGGTTGGATGGCAAGGCTGATTCACATCAGCATGGGGGCTCTGTGCTTTGCAGCAACCATCATTACTGTGTTCTGCACAGAGACCAAGCTGATCCACTTTGTCAGAAGCCAGTTCCTCTCCCAGTATATGAAGAAAGGAACATGAAATGCTTGTGTGCAGAACAGTTCTTGTACCTGTTTGCAGTAAAGGGCTGCATTTTTTGCATAAGATCTGTATGGAAAGATTTCCCTGTGTGTGTGTTTGGAAGCATTGATATTGGAGTGGCAATGTAAAAGGTTGCCAGCTGAATATTATTTTGTCTTCTAAACCAGTCAGTACAGTGAAAGAGAGCCGAGTAATTTTCCCTGTGTGCATCATTCTTTCTTAAGCTTTTCTTCAGACGGCCTCTTTGGTAATGAATGAAGATCTAAGATACACCCTTCTGACATAACCTAGTTGACAGACTTCATGTAGAGAGCTCCTGTTCTTGCCAATGGGGAGCACATGTGTGAAGGCACCATATGGCTTACATCTTAAGATGTAATTGAGAATGCCCTTATTTGGCATGGTGGGCTGCTTAACTGGTTAGAAAATAAATGGTCTGACAAAAAAGCCCAGCAAATCCCACAAAACAAAAAAAAGCTTAGGAAAACAGTAGAGCAAGGACCAATAGCAATATAACTTACTGAAGGAGTGAATAATGCAGTGCAGAGAGATTGTTGTCAGTGTTTTGAAGTATGAAGCGGTGAACAGAAAGTTCTGATGTTTACAATTAAATTGATGGAATACACAGCATGCGTCCATGCTATGTAAGATAATTTCATTCAGCATATCATTCATTTATGAGGGTATTGATTAACTTGTGAAAAATACTCTGAAGCCTTAGCTGAAAGAAAAAAGGGCTTTTGAGTAGTATTTTACAGAGGGTGTCAAGTAAAATCATACTGATGCTGAAGTTTCAGAAGGTTAATCATAAAACTTCTTACTTTCACTCCATTGTTTTTTGTTTTTATCTGAGATTTTAAATGCCAGCACGAACAAATTTGTCTCAATAAAATGATTTTATTTTGTTTGTGAGATCAAATGTTAAATATATTTAACAAGGTTTCTTTTAAGGATTTATGCACATTGAAACTTTCATTATTGGATAGCAAATGCTTCATTTTGTTACAACCAGTTTTCCTCATGTCTTGTTCCTTTACTTGTTCAATCTTAACCTTTGTATTGATTTTTTTTTAATTGTTGAAAGTTTGGAGATTCAGAAATTGTAAAATTAGATGTTAGGTTGCTGTGTGAGGTTCACTAACGGTGTATTTAAGTTGGCGGTTTCAGAACGTACAAGTGGCAGGTTTATAATGATCAGTATCCCCTTTGCAGTGTTTGGATGGACCAAAAAATGTCAAATGATAAGAAATGAGTGCTCAGACATGTACAGTTGAAAGCTTTTAGTTTAATTATGTAGCAATTCCTCAGATCCTTAGACTGCTTAAAAAATTACTTCACTGTAATGGCATTGTGGAGTTCATCCTGGTAACCAGAGCTCAGAGAGTGAAATGCTTTCTGGTATCGGTGTCTTCGGTTTGGTACTGTTAGAAACATTTTCTAAACTCTAGTAATTTTCACTTGGCAAATATCACCAGAGGTACTTTATATGAGAATTTGGTGATTGAAAAATTATCAGACAAGCCAAAATGTAACAGTGGAAGAGAAAGGTGCACTTCCCCAGCTAAAGGTGGTGTCTGCAATGTCTGGCTGGGAGGTAGTAGAGACTTGCTGTCTGCATTGTCTGGCTGGGAGGTAGTAGAGACTTGCTGATTCTTCTGAAGTTGTTTTGAAATTTATTAAAATCAAACCAACTCCACATTATTCTGTCCTGTTAAGTGAGTTTGGTAGATCTGTGCCTTTTAAATTTTTCTCTTCTGAGTTGTCTTGCAGCTTTTTTTTCCTGTTTCTATCAGGTATGGAGTTTGTTATGAAGTACAGCTCCATATATCGTAGAGGGTTGAAACTTCTTTATTATAAATTGTTAATGCATACAGTTTCTTTTCCTTTACTTGTTCATAATTAAAAAACCCCAAGATGGTTGAATTTCCAGACTCTTTTTAGGGTCTGTCTTTTTCTGCATGACTTTGGGATCTTGCTATGGGAATATTTCAACCTGTACAGCGAATTTTAACTAGTTGTTGGAATTAGGAGTTTTGTGTAGCCCTGCACTTAACGTGCTTTGGAGATTGAAGAACTTCTCCTACAAAATGAGCTTGAAGTCATGCTGTCTTGTCTAGTCTTATGATCCCAGCTGTACAGTGTTACTACTTCTGCTGCTGGTATTGTCATAAATAGGGTGATGTGAGGTCTCACTGTTCAAAAAGTGGGCTGTCTAGTCTCATAAATCTTTTTCAATATAAATGCTGTGTATGCATTTAAAGAGAAGTTACATTTCCAAACTAATTAGTTTGGTTTCATATTGGAAAGGCTTATAATACCTCTTGCATCTCAACAAGTAAACATGCAATTTCATATGAATCAGGAAGACATTTCAGGTGGCTTGATCATTGCTCATTTGCAAATTAAGGATACATTTATCTTTTAAACTTGATCTGTAAGCAGTTGAGGGATGGTTGGCTGGGTTTTGTGGTTGTTTTTTTTTTAATATATTTTATGTGGCAGGAAACTGCAAGGAGGGACATGAAGTATAGATCTATGAAGCTGTCTCNNGTCTGCAGTTCTGTCAGTCTGTCAAAGGCACAATGGGATGCTTGTCTATAAATTTCATGAAGCTGTTTTGCAGTGTTTTACTAAAATCCTTTAGTTTAAGCCAAAGGAGACTTAAACTGTTTTTCTTTGGAGAAAAAGTTACGATTTCATACATCATGTGATATGGGTTTTTTTAAAAATACTTGGATGAATGACATTCAAACAACTGTAAGATAAATGGTTATAGGGGAATACCAAATAAAAATTATTTCCCTTACATTTTGTTTTTGTCTTCCAGTTGCAGGCTTATTGGAGTGTTATTTGTATCTTTGGTACGGTTGATGCTTAAATTTGTTGGGATTTTCTGGGATCCTTTACGTATAAATTAATTTATCAACCTAGAAACTTATACACCATTTCCTAACATACACATTGATAATTTTCTGTAGTATTTTTGTGAGAAGTGACATCGTTATAGTCACTTTTTTCCCCTCTTTGTTTTTGTCAAAATGTATGTTTGTATAGATTGGAATGACCCAAGTTTCTTTGTTTGCTTTTAAACAATGCGTTATTGTGATAAAAACTGTTTAAGTGGCCAGGGGTAAATGGGATATTTAATGAAGTTTGTTAGCTTAGTTATGCTGCAGCTGGCAACGCTAGTGTTAGATACTAACTAACCGTTTGTTCTTTTCTAGTATTGTAAATATTTTATTTGTAAAGACGTAGGGTGGGGGGAGCATTGTGCGCTTTTTCAACTAGGAAGAGAAATCAGCAGTTAAAGCTTTACCTTAATGGTTAATCTGCTTTAGTAGGCACGAAAGGTAGTAGATGTCAGCTTGTACGTTGACCACAGTTTAGCCCCCATAAGAGGTGTTGACTTGTTAGTTGGTATGAAGGATTGCCTGAGTGTGAGTACTTCGAGGTCAGCTAGTCCTAATGTGATCGCTCCCAGATAGTGCTTAAATCTAAACTTTGAAATTATTTTTGTGAATTTTATATTTCTTGCTGTTAGAACATCATACTTTTTTGGTGGTTTAATTACCCTTATTTTAAAGATAATACTGAAGAGAGAGGATTTGAGGCTTTTTGAACAATATCATTGCATCAGTACATCTGCTGAGATGTTATGATTTTGTTCAGCACAAAATACATAACTCATTTGCATTCGGTTAGTGCTGTGTAAATGTAGTTCATTTCCATTATAAGCTTAAAATGAAGTTTGAACTCTCCAGATGTAATGTACAGCTGGGCCTTGGAAACTAAGTGTAAGGCGTGCTCAAAAGCGTTAGCAGCTGTGGGGCATCTGAACAAAACAGTGATAGGAAGTGCTTACCTCTGTTGCATTTTGGATTACTTCCACAAAAAGATGTTTGTTCTCTAGTTTACAGATCTGAACTGTGGTTCATGCACTACCTTGCTGTGATCTAGAAGGAGGAATGAACCCTTTTCAGTTGGGATGTCTGTAACTGCACACTGCTGTAGTGAGCCTCATTCACAGACTCTGAGTGTGCGCTTTTATGCGCAGCTAGGGAGGATAGTTGGTTTTCCTGTTGTAATTGTGGGGAAAGGTAAAACAACTCCAGTTTTTGTTTTGTCAGACTTCCTGTTTAGCTGTGATAAAAGCGAGCATCTAACAGAGCTCTCTGTGTTGATTTGCTAGCTAGGTTTCATGATTCACGGATGTATCTGTGTTCAGCATGACTTACTTCCAAAGTTTTATTGCATCTCACTGAACTGAGAAGGTGGAAAGGAACATAACCAGGAGGACAGACGTGTTATATCTGTGACCCATTTAAGAAGACTGAAATAATTAAAGTTGTGTCAAGAAGAAAAAAAAAAAAGAGAGCAGCCCTTAAACACAGATGAGGTGTATGAGTAGTTCTAATCTGCTACTAAACAAGAGTCATGTTTTGTTCTTTGCGATACACTGGAGAGAGAGGTACATAAAGGGAAGAACGTAACAGAACTTGGGAGAAGACTGCAGAGTTTAAGCCCATAACTTTCGTGAATGCAGGAATATTTCAGACTCTTGCTGTTTCATTCATATGTTCGTAAACCATTCATAACCAACTCCCATACGTAGATATCTCTCTCCTTGATTTGCTGAAAAAAGACAACCTAGCCAGTCTCAATGTAAAAATGTGGTGAGTCACTGGAGTCCTGCACTGGGGTGGAATGATTGTCACCATGTGGAGTGTTGGTCAGCTAGCTGAAGGTTGTATGATGGCCTGCTTGCAAGCCCTGACAGCAGGGATGGAGGAGGGAGCAAATTAGGGTTGCACTGAAAAATTTAATTGTGGCTTCTTTTTGGTTCTGGATGCTTGACTTGGCAATACTAATGTTTTCCTAATGGAAGAGGTTTTTGGGAATAATTTTATACAACAAGTACTATAAAGTGCACTCATGTGCCTTCTCTTATTTGTGTAATGATTTTCAGCAGTCTCTCGGTGGGGTGGGGAGATGTTATGGTATGAGGAAAGGAAGAGAGGAAATGTGGTGGAGTATGGTACATGTGCAAGGAACATAGTATCCCTCTGAGGAAGGGTCTTTAGTTTGTGGGTTACTTCCATCTGTGAATGCATTTCTGTCACCGCAAATAAAACTCTTGAGTATGTATCTGCACAAGTGCTTCTCTAGGCAACTAGAAGAACATGCTTCGAAGAAGCAGAGTATGCCAATGAAGTAGAGTATGCTTTGCTACAGACTGCTCGTTATTCTGCTTTGCTCATCAAGAAAGCTTTTATTTATGCATTGAAAATACAGACAATAGTGTGTGATAATGTTCTTTCTCTCTAACAGTCCTCCCATTTGAGGTTGACTGTATATTAGCCGGTGGAAACTGTGGTTTTTCTGTGGTTCCTTCAGAATTGTACTGATGGTTTTTAGTATTTATGCTTTTTTCCCCTCAGATGACTTTGTTACACAGTAGCTTTACACATGTTCACCTGGGAGCTCTGTTGAAGCGCTGGGCTGGAATCAGGGGACCGCTAGGGCTTCACTCAAGTCCTGCTTAGCACGGAAAGGTTGGGTGAGGCCTGGGTTGAACCTCCCCTGCTCCAAAGCGGGAAGGTGTCGTGACCCATTGATTAGGTCTCACACTGCACATCTGTGAGCACCTGTGCTCAGATTTCTAAGAAGAAGTTGTGAGAGCTGTTGAAAAATAGCAAAGCCATGCAGGATAAGAAAGCTGGGATTGCTTTCTTGAGATAGCAGGTGAAGGATTCAGGAGGAAATCTACCTACAGGTATACATTCCTGAATGTAAATACAGAGTTGGAAGGTGGCAGCTCAGGAGCCCCAGTGGTCCATTTCATGGAGCTGCAAAAATTCCCTGCTGAACCATCTGCTAGAAGAGTTGCTGAGTGTTGTGCATTTACTGTGCTTGGTAACTTGTTAAGTTCCACTGGTTTTGTGCATCTAAACCAATATGTGATTTGTCCTTTCAAAGTTGAATATATCCTGCTTGTTTAGTCTATTTGCAATTGACAGAAGTTGCCTCAGTGAAATGACTCAGAGGGAGGTTTGCAAATTGATGGAGAGTGCAGGTGAACTAGTTATTCTGGAGTGAAAGCCAGAGACTGTGAGAGAAGAAAAGCAGGATAACAAAAACTGAAAACAAATGCACAGTATACTGGTCTGGTAGCTGGGCATTTAAGGTACTTCATTAGGATTCTTCCAGGGCTGACTGCTCACCAGGTGGGGATAAGAGACAAGGACTTTCTTCGCACTCAGGGGAAGATTTAGGAAAGTAGGCCATCTGAAAGATACTCTGATATGGGAGCAGGAGGCTTTCATGGCTGAAGATGTGTTGAGGAAGGCTAGAAAAGCATTTGCAGTTTGTCAGGGGAGCATTATATCTAAGGTTACGTTAAGGTTACTGCAGTATGAGCCGTGTGGAAAGCTGCAGCCAGTTTGACTAGTCTATTACAGTTAGGAAAAGGAAAATTAGTCTCTGTAGGGTAAGAAAAAGGTGGATTTGAAATCAGAGGTTGAATTATAAAAGGAATGGAAATGGAATCAGAGTGGAAGAACAGAAGGAAAGTAGTGCAGAGTAGTGTGCCTGTGCTGCAAAAAGCCTGTGTTCAGCATCTGTGATGAAGTGAGTCCAGATGGCGTGGACATACAAAAGGTGAGACAATAAAAACTCAAGCTGAGGAGTTAGATGGGCAGCTGAATAAAGCTGAAGTAGCTTCAGGGTGGTAGTCAGAGGCAATATTGTGGATTGGATCACTCAGCTTGCTAAAGCAGTCGCTTTGTCTTTGACAAGAGCATTGCAGGAAGAGCAAGGCATCATTGGATTTTATTCGGTGCAGAATTTAGCCTGGAAGACCTCAACCCTTGGGAGAGAAGTGGAGAGAGTTGGTACAATCCAGACTGCTTTGATGCAGAAACACCAAGTTACCTGGAAAGCACATTCCTTTCCTTACCCTGTGCTGCTATGCATTAAGACTTAGACCAGTTCTCTTCCACTAACTAGGCTGTATGGGCAGCCCTGATGCAAAAGCGTGGGAGAAATTGTGGGCGGTGGCTGACAGATCAAAAATTGACAGTCCCAGAAGAAGCTGTCACACCAGGTGAGTGAGAACGTTCATCTCTAATAAGGATCATAGGACACTGGGAGTATGTGGCAATGAAGCGTCAAGTTGTGGTGCAGACTGTGCTTTCCCCAACAAAATGCACGCTACCTGAAGGAGCTCAGAGTGGACCTATAGCAAGCTCACAGTTAGCACAGTGGATCCTAGGTTTAATGAACTGGGGAACAGAAGTGAAAAAGTACAAGATTTTTGCACCAATAATGTATGGGTTGCAAATAGAAGTGTGTAAGTATGAATGTTCACTGTTAAAATAGTAGAAAATCTGATGTATTAAGTATGGAGTCGATGTTGATAGAGCAAGGAAAGGCAATTGACAGATACTGCTTACTTGAAGATCCACTTACTTGAAACAAGGATGCGCATGTATGATTTACAGCAATTTGGGTAAATGAAGAAACAGAAATGAAAGGGAGTGTCCCTTCTGCTTGAGGAGGTGAAACTTGAGCCATTAAAAAAGTGATGGAAGAAGACTCAGAGAAATCCCTGTTTTCAGATTTGGAATTGGCTTGACAAGCTTTTGCTAAGTGGTGACCAATAAGGGGAAAGAAAGGCCTGTGCTCAGGAAATGGTAAAACACTAACACACCTTCCACTGGGGACTTGTGGCTCAGTCCCCAAGGACTATATGGGACTAATTGTGTGCGTGAAAAGGCACAGCCTGGCTGTAATTGTAGGAAAAGCTGGTTGTGCAATGTATCGGGAAGAAATAAGAGTGAAGAGTAGACCAGTCTTGGAAGAAGTGATTTACCCAATTTCAGTTAAAGCTTTGAAAGAGTGAACCAGAAACATAGTAACTGATATCCATTGTAAGTTCATATGGTTTATTTTACAGAGTGACACTACCAGCGTTATTGGCTTGAAGAGAAGTAGCTTAGCGTAGTGATGATGACGTTGACTTCATTTACGTCCCTTCAAGCAAGTGTGTAACTATAGAGGCACTCCAGGAGAGGTGAATAAAACAGAAGGGAAAAGGTTTGAAAGAGAACAACACTAAATACTGACAGTCCTTTAGTAAGGAGTACAGAGAATTGGGGGTTTTACTACGAATATGAAGGAAAAATGACTAATGAATGTGCAGTCAAACTACGATAGAGGTAGCGTTGAAGAAAGATTGTTTGGGTAAGTATTAGAGGAGGCTTCTATGTGTCTGGTAACGAAAGCTCCCTTCCTCCCCTTATGTGTGTGTCTGTGTAATTTCAAATGTTAACCACAATTTCAGTTGATAAATTTGATTGCTATTGATGGACCATGACACGAATACCTCTCCTTAGAATAAAGGAAAGAACGGTAGAGATAGCCGTAGTCTAGTAAAAATATCACACATCTTAACCACGAAAGAAGATTTTTCTGTGCAAGTTATAAGAGTTCAGAGCAAAGACTTCTGCAATGAGACTATGCCAAGAAGACACAATGATTCTTGGTAGTTACTGTTGTTCTTTGGGTGCTGCATTAGAATACTGCTGTAACAATTATTTGTACTACATAGAAAGCTTATGTGCTTGTTGGAAGGGGAAAGATGGAACCAGTGGGTCTCAGGCAAATAGAGAACAGACATAAGCAGATCACAATATTATTTGAGCTTATTGGCTAGAATATTAGCAAAAAAGTTAGAGGAAGAAGTTTGCTGACTGGATACAGTTAATGCCTTACAGCGGTGGGAGGCTTGCTCAATGGATAACTTCATCAAATTAAAAAATAATACCGATAGTAATACTCTAATTTTTTTTCAGTGGTGACATAGTATTTCTCTGTCATTAGAAATTACAAGCAACAGTGATGGCATATGAACTTATAGTTAAAGAATGTTGCTGACATGGAATATTAGCTGAAGACATCCCTTGGCTACAAACAAGCTTTA
>WEKW01009106.1:12110-22970 GCA_013389905.1 Sula dactylatra
TCAGTGGTGACATAGTATTTCTCTGTCATTAGAAATTACAAGCAACAGTGATGGCATATGAACTTATAGTTAAAGAATGTTGCTGACATGGAATATTAGCTGAAGACATCCCTTGGCTACAAACAAGCTTTACGAAGGAAAAAAAATTATACGGTCCTAAAAAGAAAACAAGCACAAATGTAAGTTATAGCTGCTCATGTGGAACTTGAGCAAGTCATTACATGCAATTACCCTTAATATTTGGCACTGCCATTAATAAGCATTTTGATGCCATATCTCAGTTATCAATAAATCACCTGGCCACTAACAAGAATAATTATTTCCAAATGTCAAAACCTTGATCAATTTCTATGCCATTTGTTGCCATCGCAAACTACTGACGNCTTATAGAAGGCCAGGGATAGCTTGCAAATTCGCCTCTGAAATAATTTGTAAACTATATGGCTTATTTTTTGTTTCCTTGTTGTTTGTTCTCTGTGGCAGGATGCACAGGATCTTTGTGACTGTGACAACTTCTACAAAGTCAGGGTTAGACAAAGGGACTGACATAATCTTTGGCCAAAGAAATGGTGCTCTGGTTCTCCTGATAGGCCATGGCACAATGGTTATATGTAAAAATGTGCTGTTCTTTTGATACACGTATGGAGTGACTTAACTTTTTTATTCCTTTTAGATCATCACTTGAGAAATTGTATAAGGCTCTATGTGGAGTGCCTTTGCTGAACGGTATTGGTTTTGGCAAATCAACACTGATTTTTAAAGAATGCTACAGGTTTCTTAATTTCTGTGTGAGTGAAATAATTCGTTTCATGTCACTTTTCTTTTCCCCTCCAGACTGTCCCCAGAGGTGTTCACACTGGTTCTTTGATACACTGACTGCCAACCATTGCCAACATCATCATCTTGGCAAAAACAACAAAAAAAATTAAACCCCATGTATATTATGTCTTATTGTTCCCTCTCTTTGCTCTCTCTTGATGCCATCTATGTTTTTCTTCAAGTCCTTTTGCTGTATGGGCCATGGGACCCTAAGGAGAGATCCTTTTTGTGCTCTGAACTGTGAAATGTTTACATGCACGTTTCAGTTTATCCTTCAGCTGAATAGTGTATTTGAGCAAAGTTCATGTAGAGCAATTCAGAACAAGGTTTAGACACAGTCAATTGCACTCTACTACCTAATTCTGGACTTAAATGTTTGTGTTGAAGGTAGGAAGCTGTTCATCTGGTCACAGCAAAGAAAAAACAAAGACTAATTATTTTTAAAATATTTTAAATTGAATACATTTCAGTTTAAGTTTTACAAATCATCTGGTGCTGAAGTAAAGTCTGGAAAAGAAAGGATCAAAGCCAGGAGGTGTTAAGTAAGTATACTTTTCCAATAACAAATGGATTCTGTCACCTGAATTGAAATATACTACCTAAAACTAGTTCCATGGTAACTTTGAACAATTTATGAAGGGTTCTGACTGGTTGTTTGGATATTTTTTTCCCCTGCAGCTGTGAATTAGGTGGAAAAATACTGCAGCTGAACATAACGTTGTTTTGTCACTAGAAAATTCACTGCTGGCATTGAATTCAGCCTGGAAAAGTAAAGAGGTCATGACACAACATCTGTTTTGTGGAGAGCATAGTTATTACCAGCAGTAATACTGTGAACACTGGAGTGGAAAAAATAACTCCAGAGCAGAGATGCTGTAATGATGCCTTTTTGACCATTGTTCTATGGATTGCGTTAGCTGGATTTCCCCTAGATGTATGACTGGAAGGTAGGTTTGAACAAAATACTCATGCTGCTCAGACATAAGGTGGAGCTGTTTGTTTGTGATAGAATTTCCACCTCAGAGCTCCAGAACTTTTTTTTTTTTTTGGTTCTTTCCTTACCATGTTTTCAGTGTTGCCAGAGATTTTTACAGGCAGTATTCTGGAGGCATGTGACTAAGGTTTCTTAAACTCCTGTAATGGTTTACATTTGCTCTTAGGTTTCATTTTTAGCTAATACAATCCATATGAGACATTAAGGGATCTCATCTTGTGCTTAGCTTTGGTTAATCCCCCTCACCCTACTGCTCATCTGAGCTGACTTTTATTCCTGTACCATGCTTCCTTGGGCTCGTAGTAACTGTGGTAACAACTTCTTACCTCTTCCTTGGGGTGATTGCTTTTGGGTGTCAGGCACAAGGGAGTCTCTGGGGTTTTTCAGTTTTTTAACTGTGCCACAATATAAATTTGTTCTTTTGCACTGATGCTTTTTACAGACAAAGCATTCAAATAATTAGGAAAAGCATATATGTAACTTATATGTTTAAAGCATTGACGCCATTGGGCACCTGCTTTCCTGTTTGGATCCTGTCTGACTTTTCATATCTTCTTCTAAAGCCAGGCAAAGATAATTTCAGACTCAGATAAAGCTGTGATCCTGCAAAACAAGAAGTGCTAGTGACTACTTGGAGCTGCTAGAGATTTTCTTATTTCTGTCACGCTTAATATGCCTGTCAGTTCAAGGAGCATCTGGACGATGCTCTTAGTCATGTGATTTAGTTTTAGGTAGTGCTGTGAGGAACAGGGAGTTGGGCTCAATGATCCTTATTGAGTTCCTTCCAACTTGAGATATTCTGTGATTCTGTCCTGATTTTGGCTGGGATAGAGGCTTAGTTGCTGACTGGGGTTAAACCACGACAGATTCTATGAAATGTGTCACAGTGACAGCATGGGGAATTCTTCCTGCACTGATGCCTGTGAGGGGGGTAGCCCACTTTACATAGGATTGAACTTTGCCAGAAAAATAGTGGTTTGCCATGGGCTACGTGGTAGATCAGATCACTGACAGGCCAGCACGGGTATCCAGACAGCTGATTGTATTTTCATTCTTCCTGATGACACTGCTTTTTGTAGCTGTGCCAGCCACTCAAAACATGACCACTCGCTAGGTTTTTCTAACAAAAATTTTAGTGCCCCAGTAATAGTAAAGTAGGTGAAGAAATATTTTTCCTACAATGACAATTATTCTCTGCCCGTCCTGGTCTTCAGTGCCATTTCCAAGTAGTCCAGACTCTCTGAGGAAGCCTGTCGTGTACATTCTCATTTTTACTCTGGCTTCTTTGAAGCTATGCTTCTTTGGGTAAACAGGGCAAAAGTTCTTTTGCCACTGGAATTTGGAGACTGTTGTGCCTGCTGCAGAGTTGGACTCAAATTTACTTCTTAATATGATTAGTAACTTCCACACATTTTATGAAAAAAAGGTATTTATCTGTAGCCCTGGCACATTGGAACACTTGTGAAAGTATATTAAGGGTGTTTTCCTGCGGATAGTTTGCTGCTATTTCTTTCATTTAAAAATATTATAAATAGTAATGTCGCACATGAAATGTAACAGGTTTGTTAATCAGCTGTAAGCACTCTCAGTTTCACACAAACCACAGCTTCTGACAGTCTGCAGGAGTGGTGGTTCCCTGTAGATTACAATGGTATGGATTATGATTAAAATCTTCAGACTGTCTACCCAAAATTAATCCACATTAAAAATGTTTTTGAGAAGAAACATGTAAAGAATACCTTCCTTTTAAAAATCTGTACATGATAGAGCAAACAAATAAGTTCTGGTTCTGCAAACACAGAGGAGACTGAATGGGGAAACAGGCTATTAATTTATGTCTAGTAATGTCTGCTGGGATTCACAGTGATGCTGCTGTGTTTGATTTTAACAGACATGATCTGTGTATCCCTACCTAAAGAAAGAATCCAAACGATGCTCTGCATTTTCCTGTTATTTGCTAAATCAATCTTAGAAGTGAGACTTGCTTTCCTCTTGTTGGTCTCTCTCTCGTTTGTCCCTTTCCCCTCTGTAGAATGCTTCTTTTCTTCCTTCTTTTCTTCCTGCCTTTTCAAATAGAAGTCTAGTTATGCTTGCCACAGTACAGTCTACTGTAGTATAGCTGGGGAGCTTGTGACTAAAAGAGTAGCTGAAATAAATTTACTAAGCAGTCTAACGCTGGTGCAAGTTGTCAGGTCCTGGAGCAGTTGCTAAGACAGTTTGCTGTACTTGTTTGTTCTTTGGTAAGGATAAAAGCAGAGGTCAGCATTTCGTAGGTTCTGTTTTTACTGTTGTTCTTTATGAGCTAGTTTGTGCGAGTTTAAGTCATGCGGGACTTAAGCAGATCCAATCCCTCTTAACATTGAAAAGGATTTGATATTAAATTTTATGATCATTATCAGGGAACTTCATCTATAAAAAGAAATGCTCTACAATAAAAATGTAAGATACAAAAATATTAAGTATTTCTTTTCCATTGATGTTGTCTTCTGTATTGTTAATAATAGTTTAAAATTGTAATTTCTGGTGAACATTTGCTGAGGGCAGGAAGTGTTCTGGCATCCTTGGAGGCAAGGTTCAGAGTTAAGAGAAATGTTTTATGCTGACTGTATTGACACCTGTGGCTCTCTGGGCTACTGACCCTACTGAAAGTTTCACAGTATCATGTTTCTTTACTTTGGAGCAGTGATTTGAAATATGGACGCAGTGCTCCTAGGGGAGTCAGAGACTGCAGTTGCAGTCAGCCTCCAGAAATGAGCACCTTTCTCCTGTGCTAGTAAAAACCCCTCTTGTGCCTGGTTTGCTTTAACTTTGCAGTTGCTTTTCCCCGGGTCCAGACTTGCAGAGCTTCAAACTCTTACCCTTCTTGCTCGTCAGTCTGGCTTACGTGAAAGTGTGAACAGTTCATGTCCAAGGAAGCTGTCCTTTAAACTGGATGTGTCCTGTGACTTAACTGGGTGATAGCCAGCAGTTCAAAATGTAAAATTCATCATCTATCTGTCACAGATAGTGCTAAACAATGCTTAGCCCTGCGAAAAACTCATCACACACACAAACCAAAACAAACTCTGGCAACCTCCGTGTGATAATGACGGTTTCTTTGTCCTCAGGATTTGCAAACACTTAAGGTATTGAGTAGTCATCTTCTAACAGTTGTTCTAAATGTCACCCCTTAGGGTGACCCTCAGCCTGTGAGACAAAATCCTTTTTATGAGGTCATTCTTCTCATATTCAATTCTGCAATGGTAAGCTTAACTCACCAACCCAACCCTGTAAAAGTATATAAGAAATCTACAGTGTTATTTCACTTTTTCAGCGCTGTTATGCCACATATTAGTCAGAGTTCATTTATTTCATTAGTTTACTTTGTAAAGCAATTACATAACTGTTACCGCACTAGGACTGGAATGGTGTATTACATTTACTAAAATAACTTGGCAATTAATTTCAAATGATCACTGTGCAGTAATCTCCTACATATAATAGAATTATTCAAATGTCTATGAACATTTTACATGCAGTACTGGAGTGAGTTAGATCAATCAAAAATTAATTGCATCCAAGGCATCAGTATAGCCTTCTGGGATCAGCTGAATACCAGTTTGTCACAATAAAGTCGTAATAATTGATGTAGCATTGAATTGTGCCTTTGCTTCTCACTTACAATGGCAGTGTTATTAGCCAAGCAGGCTAGGTGGAAAAATGGAAAGAAAAGAGAAATGAAAGTAAGTTAAATACTAGCTAGTGGCCATTAACTTTGATTTAATTCTGTGCTTATGTGGTTTATCATCCTGACACTTTCTGTACGCTTAGAGTAGCTTGTACTTGTTTTGCACAATTGCACTTTCACTGTACTTTGTATTTATATATGTAGAGAGGAAAGGAATATATGGCTCAGTATTCAATTCAAGTTGTCAACCCAAAATATTTCTTCTGAACTTTGGTTTGATGGCTTGGGCATTCAACATGAAAAGTATCTCTCCTAGTAAGTATTTGGTTTCTCTTAGACTTTTTTTTCTTAAGGTGTGACTCTTGGGTGTTTTATGTTGTAGAAGTAGGGTGTGAATACCAAAATATTTAATAATTTTTCTTTTCCCTGGTAGATTTCTGCAAACTTTTAAATTTTTTTTTGAAGTCATAAAGCAGGGCTATTGCTGTATCACAACTATGGAAGATCAGTTGAACTGACATCATACTTCTACTTTATCATATGTGTATATTAGGGAACTTACTTTGCTTCGAATTCAGCTACAAACTTTTTATTGTTTTCATAGAATCTATAAACCTGACAAGTCTGTTTTCCCTAGGATATCTGTAATTTGAAAAGCCAAACTGGCAGTCATCTGGTATAAAAAGATAGTTATAAAAGAAGGATTTTGAACTTAGGTGAAAAAAAAAATATTTTTTTCTTTTTGTGTCTTTGATACACTTTTGTAACATATCACTGCTTCTGTCTTGGGGAAGTTAGCTTTGTTTCCTGGCCTTGTTTCTTCTAAAAGTTTGTGTTCTTTACCATCTTGTTTGGCTACATGTCTGCACCTTTGTGTTGCTTCCCCAAGTGCAGGTCTGGCTTCTTAAAGGCATAGCTTTGGGTCCTGTATGTAATGCATACAGGCTTTCCTAAAAGTGCATTTCTTCCTCCTACTTATTAGGTAGCTAATACATTTTTAACTGACATAAAGTGATTTGGTCTTGAAGAGATGTGTTTCTGCTCTCCTAGAACACATCCAGGATCCCTAATGACAATCACTGCTTTGCCAAAATGAAAGATGAAGGAAGTGCTGAAGCTCATACCAGGAGGTTGTCATGATGTGCTGTATTAATGGTGTCAGAAAAGCAACCCTTCTTTCCCCAAAATGAACAAGAAGGGAATAAGACAGGAAGAGAGAAGTTAGGAAGCCATCAAATAAATGTTTAATCAGCCAGCATTTGCTCAGTAGGTTTTGTGCTCTTGACTTCCCTCTGCTCCTTCCAGGGTTGTGTGCTCTTGCTGATCCATGATTATACTCGTGCTTGTGTTGGAAACCTTGCTGCCTGTATATGCTGTCGTTTGGACAGTTGCGTGTGCTCGTCTGAGTGGGTGATCCTGCACTGTATAGAAAGTACATTTCCTGTTTCTTCTGAAATACTGAAATGCAGTCCTTCTGCAGCCATCTTCTAAAGGGGAATGAGAAGGCAAGCGGGGATGGTACGCTGCAAAAATGAACAAGATAACCACACTCTTGCCTTCAGGGGCAGGGGAGGAGGTGATAGCAGTGGTTTGGTTTTGCTTTACAGGAGAGGGATCTGAAACCAGATGTTGAAAACAGTTAAAAACACTCAACTTAGAGAGCTGTAGCTAGATATTTAGGTGGGAAAAACGTTGAAACCAAAGACGGAAATCCAGATCTAGAAAAAAATTTCTGAACTGTCAGGGTTCATGAGTAATGGAAGAAAGTGATATAAGAGGCTAGAAGACACATTGGTGCCTGAGAGCTGGCAAACGGAGTACTGGAGATAAATGTAGACCCAGAGGAAGTCTCTATGGTCCATGTAATGTGACTTTTTCCCTGTGAGTTTGTCTCTGTTGCAAAATGCTGTTTTATTTTGTTCCCTTCTGTGTTTCATCTCTCCAGTCTTCTTTCATTGCTTCATCTTACTGCTGAATTCTTAAAAGCAGGAGCAGACTCCAATATGCACAAATCTGTTGTGCTCCTGGACAGGCATGAAAACTGAGTTTTCTCTCTGAGTCAGTCTCAGATGAGTTGATTCAACTTCTTAATGGTGGAAGGTTCAAGACAAATGTGAAATCTTTAGACTCTTAACAAGAACTGCTCAGATCCTGATGCTGATAGATATATTTAAAACTGAAAGCACCTGATTTTACCAGTGAAACTGTTATCAACTACTAAAGATATCAGCGTTTCTGGAGGGCAAAGAGGAGGCAGTAAGTGGATAGGCAATTTAACTGTAAGAACTGTCTTCTGTTGCAGTACATGGGTGACTCTGCAACTAGAACTTGGCCTCTTGGTCAGGGCATTTCATCACTACAGAGTTGACAAAATGACAATTATCAGAGAAGTGGACAAAGCATGGAAGGAGGCTGGGGAGGAAAAAATGCTTTGAAAGTTTGAAAAAACTGCACCTTTTTCAGGGGTGGAATTTTTCAGGGTGCATCTAAACAGCAAGACATGAGTTCAATTTGTGAAAATAGAGCTAAGCTAAATCCAGTGCAGTTACCCCAGTACTGGTAACAGCTCAGCTGTCAGAGTGCTGGATTCATTCAGGTTGGCAAGTACCTGACCTGAGTGAGGGTCTCGGAAAGGTAGGCTGGGCTGAGACCTATGCAGCTGCAACTATCTTGCCACTTAGCTTATTTTTGCATACTAGCTCTGGAATGTCTATCTTAATTGTACGTGCTTAGATTGCATTACTGATTTGCCCTGCAGTTGGTGATGCAGCAAGAGATGATTGTATAGACCTTTGCTAAATACATACAAGAATGGGAAGGGATTGTGACAGTCTACAGGAACCTGAAAGGCATGAAAAAGGAGGAAGGGGTGCAATAAGTTAGCAGTGTACAGCTGGCATATGGTAAAATTGCAACAGTTGGCAGGAGTTTTTCCTAAATTATAACTATCTGATTTGCTCCTCATTTAAATCTATCTGGAACAGATATCTCTGTGCAAGTGACAGCAAAGCCTTCATGTCTGAGAGGCAGTAAAATTAGCCTACATAAAGATGCAGAACATACTGTGGATTGTATAGCTGGAACTCTGTCTGGAAAAATCTGCTCCCCTTTCTGTTTACTGATTAAGGATTTTAACATGCTATAGGTATTATCCAAAATTGTTCTGATGCTTAAACCCAAATTAAAAGGGACATGGATGGTTCATTGGCTCCATAAGGATGTGTTGTCTTGGCAGATGCTGCCACTCAGGCTTTCTGATTAACCCTGCTCTTTGGAGCTTCTAATCTGAAATAAAATGCAAAGTTGAGGCATGACAGAGTATTTCTTACAGTCAGCAGATGAACTTTCTAATTCTAAGCGCAGTGGAATGGGGAAGCTTTAACTGAGTTTCCTTTTAACCTAAGTAACTTGCAAAAAGGCTTTGCAGAGTACATGGCATCAGCAGCTGGTATCAGATACTGAAGAGCTATCTCAGCCTTTTTAATAAAGAGCAATGATTCCTAATAATAAAAACTAAATGACACTTTGGCGGGGGGTGGGTATGTCTGGCTTTTCCTTAGACATCTGCAAGTTTTGAAACTGTTGATCTTTCCCTACCTAGAGGCATTTTACTTTGTGAATTGTGAACTTGAGAACATTTCCCTGCCAGTTTGTAATCATGAAACAGCTCCATGACATTTATCACAACTGCTGTGTTTCAGCACAGTTGTGTTTTTTTAATGGCTTTAACCTGATACACTTTTGTTCCCCTCCACAGAGTGTATTGTATTCTGTTGTTTTTGCCCCACCTTCCCTTTCCCTCCATCTCTTCTGTACCTCTCCCCTCCTCTCTGCCTGCATATGCTGCCCGTTCCATTGTTGCATTTGCTTAGCACTGAACCTGATTGCCAGACATTAGATTTCCTTGTTCTCTAGATGTTTCTCTCTCACGTTTTGGGTTCTCCCTTTCTCCTGTTGTACAAGATTTACTGGCCGTATCCTCCAGCATAAAAATGGGAAATTCATTTTGTTAATTAATGTTTGATTTCTTAGAGTAACGAAGAGTTTATTAACTTGCTTGTGGTTATCTTGTTTACTTCTCAGTGTGAAGATACAATTTTTATTTGTCTCAAATTTTGATCATAGTTGAATGATTTAACTAAGCTACTATTTGTGACCTCCATTTGTAAAAGTAGGCTTTGCTACTTACTGGAAATACCTGTGAGGCTGTGCATTTTTTTCCATTTATGTGATCTGATTTATAGCTGTGAAGTACAAAGTGTCAAAGTGTTTCTTCTCCTTGGAGCTTTTTTTGTGTAAACAGTTTTCAGTCAATTAAGAATTTCTCTGTGGACTTTTCAATTCTAAAGTTACAGGTAAACCCTAGTCAAATTTTGGGCTCCCCAAATTCTTCTTCCCTGTCAGGAGGAGTGTGAGGTGCAGTCAGGTATCAAGCTGGCATCAGAATTCAGATGAGTGGTGTGGCTTCTGCTCCAGTCGTGGGTATTTCTGTCCCAGGTTTCTGTGTTGCAGAATTATGGCTACTTTAATTGAGAGAATTAGGGGTTCTAAGAACACATTTAATAAAAATGTAGCTTCTTATTGGAGCATTCAGTTGTTATATTTCCATAAATAGATTTGTCAATAAGACTTTCTTAATGATTTTGTCTTACGGTAACTCAAGAAAACGGGTGTTATTCAAATGAAGAATACCGGGAAATTGCTCCATGTAAGCCCATTTGTCTGCTTTCTGTTATCATGGGTTATATTAGTGCATGTAATGCTAATATGGCCTAAAGCAATACAGTATAATAACAATGTCCTGTTAACAGTTATATGAAAGTATTTCCCATAACAAAGAGAAGTGATACTTACCTTAAATGATTTTATTTTCTTCTGTGGTGGTCCACATAGCTTTTTGGATGTTTACAGAGCTGGGCGTTGTCTTTGTTATTTAAACTGTTCATAAGCATGTGTTCAAAATGCTATGTTAACTGTTTATTTGTTCTGTCAGTCTTCTATTTATTTTTTACAGTTTAAAAAGAAAAAGCACCATTATGTGTTTATTTTTAATAATTCTGCATTTTGATTATTGCTTTGGTTTTGCACGGCTGCTAATGAAAGACTTGGTAGCAAAAGATAATTCTTTTCCCCCAGGAAATACTATCGGTGAATAATGCGTGAGGTGGCTTCCTTCATCTGTAATNTCTCGAGACCTGTCAGGCTGGAGCCTTTAACTTGCAGTTGCTTCCAGCTCACTATTGCATGAAGTTCTTAGCTGAGACTTGGTGCTCTTGAGCAGCATTGTTTTATGCAAGGTCTCACTATTGGACATCTAACTTTATTTTCTAAATGTCAGATGTGCAATGATAAGCTTTCAGCTTGTGGGACAAACAACGTT
>WEKW01009106.1:24533-49216 GCA_013389905.1 Sula dactylatra
AACCAAAAAACCAAACCCCACCCAAACCCAAAAAACCCCAAACAAACAAAAAACCCCACCCAACCAAAAACAAACAAACAAAAAAACCCCCACAAACCAATGTAAGCACTTAAAAGATGATAATGTGAAATGCAGTGTGGGAAGGTGAAGGAATAGCGATAGCAAATTGGAAGGTTGTTTTGATGACGCAATAAACTTTGTATATTTGGGGCACTGAACACTGGCAGCTCTCATTGTGTGTTACAAGACTTTATTCAGCTTTAAAGTGCATTTATATAAGTTTTTTACCCATAACTGTAAAAAAAATGCAAGATATTTTAGCTAGATCACAAGTTCACATGAAGAATGCTCATACTGAGAGGGTCAGGAGGAAAAAAGCTTTGATTTGACACAAGGTGATGAGTTTTTACTTAAATTGTCCTTTGCAGTGCTGTATTTGCGTATTATTCTACACTGTTCTCAAAATAATAATAAAAAAAAAGACTCAGGCTTGCAGCGGTTAGTATTTGAAATACTCTCACTTCATTGCTTATTCTGTGTAAGGCATAACTATCTGGAAGAACTAACTTAAATGTTAATGAATTCAACTGCTTTATCCATTCAGAGTATATTCGTTTTAGGAGAACTGGGAGGTGTGAGGGGAAGGAAGAGGGATGAAAGGGAGGGAAGGGAGGAAAAGGGATTCTTTGTGTAAAAGTGAGTTGCTTCTAGAAGTAGATATTTATCTTCATGTCTAAGTACTATTTCAGAGGTAGCCAATACATATAACTCACAGGTTTACTCACTTCTCCATTGCTTAAAAAAAGATGGCAGGTGTTTTGAAAATAATCTAAAACCTGATATTGCTGAGGTGGGGAAGGCAAAGTATGTTTACATTTACAGGAAACAAAGCCAAACTCTTATTCATGAACTGGAGCACGTTGCAAACCTCATGATGCTGTGAGGTTGGCTTAGTGTTAGCTCTAATTGCCATTTCCTTGTGTATTTTGGATGTTGTGCTGCATGGGAAAGGTCTTCCAGTATGGAGATGACTAATGTAGTGCTTGCAGCTTAAAGGTCCCAATTACTGTAAATGTTGAAAATGTGCCTTTTCCCTGACATACCAAATGACCTTTGGTTCCTGTGGGCCATGCGGGATGGTGTTGCTGTCCACTTAAACAGTAAGAAGCAGATTAATATATTGAGGTAGATCAGGGTATGAGAAATGGTCTGTAAAATCCCATTGTTTTACTTCTGCTCTGTGCTGTGCTTGTTTTAGCTGTGCCAGCAGCTCTGTACAAGTTCTGTACATAATTTCATCTATGGCAGGATGCAGGCAAGCTACTGTAATACTTGGTGTGGAAATGGGTGCTGTGTTAGAAGCAAGTAACCTCTGGTGGCTACTTGTGTGGGCAGGAGGACTTACTTTAAAAGTTAGCTGTGGCTGCCTTGCTGGTATAGACAGAACAGGAGCGGTCTCATTTCATTAGTTGTTTATGCTACACCCATATAACGTGCATTTCTTCACACATGCTGACACAAGGCACGGTACAATGACGTGACTGTGGAAACTCTGTGTGTGTGTTGGTATAACTACTTTTCTTTGAAAGCATTTAATGCCCTTAAGAAAATTGACTTGAGATGCAAGAGTAGTCTGCAGTCCAAGCACTCAAAATTTAGTTGGGTGCTCAAATCAAAGCCATTGCCTGATCTCTTCACAGAGGAAACTGCAAACTGATAATTTAGGCTCTTGGTTTTAGTTTGATTTCTGGACACCCTTTGCTGCTGAGAACAGGCACAGTCACACTGTAGCTTTGGTTCTAGAGCGTGTTAATGCGGATTGTTTCATCTGTCACTGTAACATAAGGCTACAGCTATAATGAAGCACTTAGTGATGTAGTCATGCACAACTTGATTATATGCTAGTTTTAGAATCTGATCTTGCTCTTATTGAAGAAATGAAGCTTTGTCTTTGAATTAAAGTGGATTTGAATTTTAAAAAAAGCTCTATCCTAAATAGTGTGTACATATAAATGTATCTTAGAGAACAAAAAGTTATAGGGTTGGTGTTTTGTTTTTTAAAAGGTTTATTGCAGCGTTGACAGCACAGTTTAAGTTGTGGTATCAATTTGTAGTAAGGTTGAGTGAGCTCCTCTGTCTGTCTTTTGAACCTAAGATATTGACAGTAATGTAATCAAAGTCCTTACTTTTTATAGCAGGTTTCCTGAGGCTGTCCCTCAGAAACCTATTAAATCTGAAAAAGAAACTAAACCAGAGTCTTGTAGGGCTGAATTAAAGAACGCAGGGAAATGCAGATCTCCACCGAATCTCTCTCTCATTCTTGACATGAAACTAGCATGGACTTCGAGAGCATTTCCTTGTTTCTTTCCACTTTCCAGCGTTTACCTAGGGGATTGTACAGGGAGACACTAGAGCTGGTCATGGTCTATCTATTTTCTTTTTTTCTTCCTCTGTGTTAGCATTTACAACCATCCACGAGGGCTCTTCCTGCTAAGGCCTCTTGCATGTAAACCCTTAGCATTCCTAATGTAAAGACCCACCTCCCCTAAAGAACTGACTTGTCAAACATTATGATTTGTTTGAGAAAAATTCAAAAGGAGCCATCTGAGGTTTTTAAAGAATATATTACTGTATTTCATAGCTACAGTGTGTACTTACTGGTGGGATTAGTGGCGTAAGGCCTTTGATGCAAGGTTTCTTGCAGTTGGCTGACTCCATGACCCTTCATGTGCTACTTTTATTCTAGCCTGGAATACATTCTAACCTCCAAAGTGTCAGATATGCTCATCACAGAAAACTGTTCCATTGTTTTAAGTTTCTGTCAAAATTTTTACAGAGAACACTCCATTTGCATAAGTGTCTGTAAATAAGTCATAAATGTTTTTAAATAGTCTTCTATTTGCTCAGTTGTAACACCTACTTTAAAAGATCTTTCTAGCCGAAAGCCGTTTTGGAGGTTGCACCAATTAATTGTATGAAGTGCTTTAAAAAAAAAAAAAAAAGCACCCAGTGGCATGGCTCCTATGTCATATAGTTTACTTGCTACTAATGACCTCTTCAAACACACAGGCATAGGCAAAAGCTCTTAAAGGTGCCTTGTGTTAATTTCTGCTTAGGTTTGCGAAGATAGGGCTGGATACTGACCCTTCCTAAATATTTGAAGCTCTCCATTGTGTTCTTTATATTGAAATAAAAAGTTAGCTGACCCAAGAATATGCCAGCTCTGCTACCCCTTCTTCCTATGTGGCCTGGAAATGCCCTGAGCTCAGAGAACAGGTGTGCTTGCTTGTCTTTTTTTTTTTCTTTTTTTTTTTTTTTTTTCCTCCCTTGCCATTTTACATAGTAGGTTTCCCAGATCTGCATNGTATTCCCCCACAGAAGAGGGAAGTTAAATGTCTGGTGAATTATTGTTTTCCTTTCAGATGCAGAATTGTTTGGGCCAGGTGTTTCAGGAGGAGGAGAGAATTCAAGGAGTGTTCAATGAGCTTCATGCTCACCCTGCCATGTGGTTTAGTGTTGGCAGAACAGTCTGTCCTTCCAGTGGGACCTGCCTGTAACACTACAGTGGTGTCACAACCATCCCAGTTTCCTTTTTGTGGTATTTTTTGGACAGTCTTTCTCTTGCAGGTGGAATACCTTTTCTGTGTCAGGAATATTCCACATGTGTAAATAAAGAGGATTTTTTTTGTTTATCTTTAATCCCTGGCCCGTTACCTTGTTTTCCTCCCTCTGCATACATGAAGGGATCCTTGTCATGTCCTGTTTCTGTTGGGCATAGGCCAAAGGGCTTTCACCATAACGGAGACCCAGCTGTGCTAAGTAGTGGTGCTGCAGAGTGTAAAAGTGCAGTCCTTGACCCAGAAGAGCTTACAGCCTACTTAGGGCACTTTTTGGAGGCAGAAGATGGGATATGAAGCCATGCTCAGCTAGGTGAAGGGGAGCGAGTGCTCAAGGCAACGCAGCAGGGCAGTGGTGGAACCAGAAATAAATTACAGGTTGTCTGAACTGCAGGTTATATTGCTCTGTACCCTTGTCTTCTGTATAGGTAATCTGAACTTGACCAACTTTAATGGATCAAGTCTGGAAGAAAGAAGCCTATGGTGACAATTGCTGTAGGATACAGTCAAGGAGATTTTCCCCTTGGTTGGGAAGTTATGCGACTGCTGTGCAGAGAGTAAGGTTTGCTATTAAAGACAGGAATAAAGTTATATTACTTATTCTGCCACTCTTCTTTTGAATCGGTAAACAAATATTTGTTCTGTTGCTGTTATGATTTAGCCCCAGTCAGCAACCAAGCACCACATAGCCACTCGCTCACTCCCACCCAGTGGGATAGGGAGAGAATCGGAAGGGTGAAAGTAAGAAAACTCGTGCGTTGAGATAAAGACAGTTTAACAGGTAAAGCAAAAGCTGCACATGCAAACAAAGCAAAACAAGGAAATCATGCACTCCTTTTCACCAGCAGGCAGGTGTTCAGCCATCTCTAGGAAAGCAGGGCTCCATCACGCGTAGTGGTTACTTGGGAAGAAAACGCCGTCGCTCCGACCATCCTGCCCTTCCTCCTCCTTCCCCTAGCTTTATATGCTGAGCGTGATGTCATATGGTGTGGGATATCCCTTGGGTAAGCTGGGGTCAGCTGTCCCGGCTGTGTCCCCTTCTTACTCCTTGTGCACCCAGCAGAGCACGGGAAGCTGAAAAAGTCCTTGCGTAGCATAAGCACTACTTAGCAACAACTAAAACATCTCCACGTTATCACCACTGTTCTTAGCACAAATCCAAACCATAGCCCCATATTAGCTGCAATGAAAATTAACTCCATCACAGCTGAAACCAGGGCAGTTGCCTTTGTTTTCCTGGCTATCCAATAGTTACGCTAGGACTGCCTGGCAGTCAAATTGTTTTGCAGGCAAATTGCTACCTTGAATTGATTTGATTTCATTGAAATGTAAATAACATGAACAAGCTGTTATGAGTTTATAACAATATCTCCTATACATAGCTGTGCTGTCAAAGCAGATGGTGCTGTCTTTGGCTCCAGAATTAAAGTAAGGCTGAGTACGTTTGTTGCTCCAGTGTTAATCCTGGAAACAAAGTAGTAATCTAAGAATTCAGCAGCAGCATTTTCCTATACATTTTTTTACAAAACAATAAATAGCAATAAAACAAGGAATGTTCTTAGTAATTGGTGAGAGGAAAAACCTGGTATGAAAAATTCTAAAACCTAGAGTTGGTACTATATTGTCTCCTGGTTTAGGTCTCTAAAGTTTCCAGACTGGGACAAAATTGTTTGATATTACCTTTATTGTTTTGTTTTCGTCACAGTTAATTTCTTAATCTGCTTTCCTAAAACTGTAGACAAAACCATTACAGCCTCTAGTTAAGCGCTGGCTTTTCTGGCAGTTTGTGGCTGCGTAATTTATAGTTGGGCAGGGTCTGCTGAATAGTTTTCTCCTTACTGTTTTTGTGGTGCAAAGGATGAAGACAACATTCTGTTATGAAGAATGAAAATGTTTCTAACTTCGTGTGTAAATCAGTGTCATCTAAGCTTGTTTTTTGATTGTTTGATTGTCTGAGTATATGCTCAGAATATACTGAATATAACTTCATCTGAGTTAAATCCCTTACAGAATGCAATTTCCGTGGGTTGTAGTATACTTGTTTGGCCCAGTATAGCCTAATTCATATTGGTTTCCAGACCTAGATCTTGTTTGTGGCAGTGTGCAAGCAGATGCCTAGGAAAATACTTAAGAGCAGGATAAGCACATAATAACATTTCCCTCACGCTTCCAGTGATCCACTTAATTTCTGAACCTTTGTAAACTTTTATATCCTAAGGCAATGAGTTATACAGTGTAATTACATGCTGCAATTTCATTTGACATCGCATAGCTCTTGTATTATGAGAGCTATTGAACACTTGTTTCCTGTCTAACTTTTCCATGACTTCTAGTATCTTCAAGATCTTCATCACGTGCTTAGCTGTCTCTTTTCCAGACAAAGTACTGATGTATTTAGTTGTTCATCTGAATGGAAGCCATTTCATTTCTTTGATTGTCTTTACTGTCTTCTGTACTTTTTCTAGTATATGAAAGCTTTGTTGTGACGGAGAGAAAAGGGACCATACTTGTTCCTTTGTTAATAATTTCTAGCATTTGATTTGATTTTTTTTTAACTGCTAGTGAAGACTGAGTTGCTGTGTTTACAGAACTGTCGATTGTAACTTCAAAGTCTCATTCCTGAGACGTAATAGCAGTTTCAAAGTCAATCACTGTGTGTAACAAGTTAGGATCATCTTTTTCTGTGTGTATTACTTAACATTTATCAGTCTGGAGTTTTATCTGTTCTTCTGTCAGTCACTCAGCACTGTGAGAACCCTTTGCAATTTTCTGCAGTCAAGTTATGTTTTTATTATTATAGATGCTTTATGAACTTAAGCAGACTTTGTTGTCTTGGTATTCACCCCTTTTGCAGATGATTTATGAATATGTTGAACAGTTTAGCCTTTAGCAGAAGTCTGTGCTATCTGTGATCTCTACATGATTGCTGCTTGAGCAATGGGACCACACTGGAGGCTTCCTGGATTAGACGATGGGTGTATTTTTGTATCATTCTTTTCTGAACATTTAACCAATTCAACTTGTATACTTCTGTCCCCTGGTAGATTACTTTTATAAGAACTTTCACTAATACATGCGATCTGAAACCTTATGGAAACCCAACAAGACTATATCAGGCATATATTTCTTGTCCGTATGCTCTGTGACTCTTTCTAAGAACTCTAGTAGCTCATGAGTCGTGATTTTCTTCTAGAAACATGGTGTTAACTCTTCCTCCATATGTTCTGTTTATGCGTGTGTGCTTAAATTTTCCTTATCACTTCTGGCAGTTCTTCTGCAGCTAAAAACTGAAGTTCTGCTCTGTATTTCTTTAAATTATCCCCCAAGTGTTTTAAAAATTGGTACTGCAGTTTGCTACCTTCAGTTTCTCTGGCATCAAGGGGAGGTTACATCCAGGCTATTTAAATTTTTTCCCATAATACTCAGGTGTTTAATTTCTGACACTACACTTCTCCTTTCTGCCTGCTTCTACAACTATGAAAGGAAGAAAATCTAACTCAGTATTTATATTTTTTTAATGTGAATTGGATCAAGACCACAAGCTAAGTGGTCTGGGCTGTTGCGGGAGCACCGGGACAATTTTCTGACCAGTAAAGCTCCACAAGAAATAACTAATGGGTGCTGCTAGTTGGGAGGAAAAGGCAGAAGCCCCTTGTTGTTACTGGCAGACTACCCTTCCCTGCAGGAAACATCTTAAAATTGAATTATTTGTATTGTCCCTGTGGTTCAACAGGGGTTTTAATGGGCTGAGTGAATTCAGTGTCTTGCCACAAGCAGTGGACCTTCTGCCTGGGTTGTTGGGTAGGTACAAGCTTTGTTATGTAATAATATTTAGATGTCATTAAGAGGGAGAAGCAATGCAATGGCTTGTTGCGTAGGATCAGATGGAGAGAAAAAAGGCTACCTTCTCAGCTGTTTCTAGGACATTGACAGATTATGTAGAGTCGCAGAGAACTTAATCTAGTTGGTTAACACACGATTTCATACTGCTGCTGCACATGTGTTGCCAAGGTGCTTAGGGGCACAAAAGTTGATAAGCTGTGTGGAATAGTTGGGGACCATGTTGACTTCTTCAGTGTCATTTTTGTTTGCACCAGGTTATTCCTGATGAAATTTCTGAGCTGTCTGTGTCAATACAACCATAACAGAATAAAATTTTTTTTCTTGACCAGCAGTTTTGCAGAGGAGAGTTAATTGCTATCTCTGCAGCTACCTGTGCCAGTAAAGAACTGGATTTGATGGAAGATAAATGATTACTTCTGACAAAGCCAATTCATAGTAATTTTTGCCTCATTTTCCTTTACATCAGTAATAGGCCTTCCTGTATATCTGATTTCATAAAACAATTGCATCCATAACTGTTTTTACTTACTCTGTTTGTGCTGCAGTTAAGCTTGTAGTAGGCTATCAGAGGTCTAGGTTAAAGTCACAAAGATGTAGAGTGTTATGTGTGACACGAGATACAGGCAATTAGTTCATCTCATTTGGTGTATGACTGGCTACCTTAGAGGTAGATTGTGTATGTTTCTATTTGAGCTCTCGGTCTCTCAAAATACATATAGTACATACGTACTTTATAGAGACAAACTCTTCTGGTATTGCTTTGTCTACAGTATACACTAGGGAGTCAAAAAATACATGTGTTCATTCTAAAAGGAGTTGGATATTTTTGAACACAATTGAATTGGATTTTTTTTTTTTTTAAAGCTTGGTAAAGTTCGAATTCTTTTTAAGCCTGTTTCCTTTTTGCCCTGTTCACCCTTATCAGGACTTTCTTCATCCAACTGCTGAAATATAATGTTAACATCTTTATAGGCTATTGACCCCATTTAAAAACTCCTTTTCAGTTACAGAAAAGGCCAGAATTATCATGGAAAGAATTGCACACATTTAAAAAAACACACTACAAGAAAAAAAAACCCTGTGCCATTAAATAATTCTTTCTCTGTCAGCCTTAATATTTTAGATTATGTCAGTCTGATTCTTGCATTTTGACAGAGAACGGTTTAGGGTCTCCTTGCCCTATCTGTATGCAACTGTTTCTATTTAATGTATCTTACAGTATTTGTATTTTATGCAATTAATATGACAACTTACAGTTCCCCCAAGGCCAAAATTGTATCATCAAGTTTTGAATACATTCAAGGATGAAGACTCCGCGGGGAGGGGTTGTGTGTGTACGTGTAGACATGTATATAGGCTTCTCAACACATTTATAGCATCATCACTCAGTTGCAGTAGATGTGCACCAATATGATTGTCATATGTGCTACTTAGCATGATGTCATCGTACCTCTTCAAGATTGAAGCTGTAGTTTCAGATGTTGCCAGATCTCTCTTTTAGTTTGAGTGCATCTGCTTCTAATGGAATACATTTTAGTATGTCAGTATCACCACTATCTACAAGACCTTTAAAATATTTGTTTCTAGAAAATGGGATCATGTTGGTGCATGTAACTTATTGTATGATGTTGTTATTGCAGCCCCCAGCAAGAAGTCTTTTATTTGCTTGATGCTATAGCTGACTTTTTCTCATCCAGTTCACTGTAGCATTTCGGCTATCCAGTAATACAGCTTATGTTACAATTTAACTAAATTTCATGATGCATGTTTAGTGCATAAAAAGGTTAAATTTGTACAGTCAGTCTAGTAGGAAAAAACAGTCTTAATATATACACTTGATACTTTCTGTTGAGCATAGACCTCTTCACATATCACACATGCTTAAACTTGATATTACATGTGAGTGTATGCAGTGAGGCATGCTTATTAGGGACTAGATACTCTGTAGAAGAATATTCATAATCAATATATGAGATTCAATCTTAGCTAATTGCTTTGTCAAATGTGCTTTTACTGTTACATTGTTTTTAAAAAAGCTGGTGATTGTTTTCTGTTACATAACCCCTTTTATCTAGTTTCTGTATTTAATGAATTTGAGGTATACATGTGTTGAGAAGTGTTATATTTAGTTTGCCATTGGTTGCCTGACAACACAGCATCGGTCTCGTCATTCTTCGCTGTAGATATGGTAATGTTCTTGCCAGTCTTAAGAACACTTCTGTTTAGACTGAGAAAAAGGATCTCTCAGCAGCATATTACAGGTTTCCTCCTATGTTATTTTCCGGCACCTCGGTAAGATGTACCAATTACATTACTGATAGAAATGAGGTTTCAACAAGGAGCGTTCAAATATCGGGAAGCGGCAACTTTACAGTTGAATGGTGCTTGTCATGTACAGAATGAGGTGGCAGCCCTGTAGAAAGTAAGTATGCAGTTGTGCAAGTGAAGACTGTAAAGCATGGGAGCATACGAAGGGGCAGAATTGACCCTATTCAGATAGGTTCTGGCCTGGTGTTCCTTAACTTGAAAGCTTGATGTAGCCTGATTTTGATATTAATTCAGTTATTGAGCAACCTGCTACTCTTCACTCTGACCAAAAAATGAAGAAGTGAAAAATGCTCTTTGCCATAAACTGTTGGTAAACCACTGCCCCACCATGCACATTTAGATCTTGAGCTTTCAATATGCAGTGGAGGTATTTGCCAGACTAACTTGTGGCAATAGAAGACTTACCCTAAGGGAAACGATCTGCTAGTGCCATATGCTGAGACCTTACGGAATATGGGAGGAATATTACCCAGGACCAACTTCCACCTCTCTCTGATGCAGTAGATGCAGATGTTGGTGCTTTGGCAGAGTTACAGGCCCAATGTTGTAGCATTTATAACGTTGGTTCTTATTTCAGCATGTTCACGAAGTTTATGGCACAAACAAAAGCCAGTTTCCCCGCTTGAAGGTCTTATCTTTTCTGCCTTGCAAAGGCTTCCTATAAATAATGGCTTTCCATTTAAACAGTCAAGATTGTTCAATAAGTGGTAATAATGCTCACTGTTCTTTCTTGCATAAAAAAAAAAGGCTTTTCTTAAGCTTGTGGGGACCCACAGCTTCTGATGGATGGGTGAAGTGATGGAAAAGATGGTTTTCTACATTTGACACATGAAAGAATTCAAAATAATGAATGAAAAATTGAACTTGTTTTTAAAAACACTTCAGTTGAAGTTCTGTTTTTCTTAATTTAAAGTTTCTGTGCCTTTCCTCATCCTTTCAGAGGACTGCAGAATGGCAGGAAAGGTTCTGTACCCTTCTTGAGAAATCAGTTAGAACTGAACTTTCAGTTACCTTCATTTAATGTGTTTCTTCCATTGAAAAATATGACAAATATTTTTCCTAGAAAAATAACAACATGTTTGTTTTAGCCCCAGTCAGCAACTAAACACCACACAGCTGCTCGCTCACTCCCCCCCCGCAGTGGGATGGGAGAGAGAATTGGAAGAGCAAAAGTAAGAAAACTTCTGGGTTGAGATAAGAACAGTTTAATAATAATGATGAAAAAGAAAGTAAGGGATGGGAAGGAGGGAAACCCAGGGGAGGGGAAAAAAGCCCAAACAAGTGATGCAACCACTCACTACCTGCCAACTGACGCTGCCAGCCCCTGAGCAGTGATCACTGCTTCCCCCGGGCAACTCCACTCAGTTACTATACTGGGCATGGCGTCACATGATATGGAATATCCCTTTGGCCAGTTTGGATCAGCTCTCCTGGTGGTGCCACCTCCACTCGCAGTTTCTTGTGCACCTGGTAGGTCACGGGAAGCTGGAAAAGTCCTTGGCTAGCGTAAGCGCTATTTAGCAACACCTAAAATGTCAGTGTGTTATCAACATTATTCTCAAACTAAATCCAAAACACAGCACTGTACCAGCTACAGTGAAGAAAATTAACTCTATCCCAGCCAAAACCATGACACAATATTTTTTGATCAAATCCAATTCCTCAGTGGGAACATCTGTGTTGAAAAATTTGCTAGCTTTTTTAAGAATCCTGATTATACTGGGTTGTTAACTTCACATTCTAATATACATAATACAAGGGTACCTCCCCTTGCAGCGCACACAAATCTGTTGCTTATTCATTTCCATGCTGGCTTTGACACTTACAGGACACACATCACTAAGGATGTCCTGTTTCTCAGTAATTCGAAGTCTGAAAATTGAGAATGGGATACTGGTTTATTTGAGCATATCTAGAGCTTTTGAACAACCATTCCTGAAATCTTTCTCATTTGATTTTTGCATTTTTTTCATAACACATCATAACACTGACAGCACTGCAAATATTTTTACTTTTTGGTAAAGATTCTTTGGCATGTGACTCAGATTTATTAGAGCAGTTGAAGGCTAAGTACATTAGGAGAGTTATCAATGAGTAGCTCATGCTGGAAATTCACAGAATCACAGAATGGTAGATACTTTCCTTGGGATTTGAAGTCTCTGTTGGTCAAAGTTTGGATCTAGACCTTTACAATGTGTTCCAATGTTATTACCATTTGAATGTCACAAACCTGGAGTAGCATCAGCTGTCTCTCTTCAAAACTTCAGCAGAGATTAGAGATTACATTGTGACTCAGGAGGATTTCCTCAGATACAAAGATCATCTGGCCTTTGTGTGACTCACAAAGACATTAATAAAATTGGCCTGTTGTGTACATACAGGATTTTTTTTCTCTTCAATAGTTAAATGCTTTTTGCCAGCACTAAATGTGATTGAAACTAATGAAAAGATGTTTAGTTATTAGTAGCAGTAATAGAAGTAAGTTGTAGATCTGATTTTAATAGCCATTCTTTATAAGTATACCAGAGGAAATTTTTTATGTGTGTGGGGATTTCTCGGGTGATTAATATTTACAGAAATGTAAGATAAGTCTTTATGTAATGGAAATGATGTTTCTCTTGAAAATACTATTGTTCACATGCTGCTTGAAAACTTAGTTTGCAGTAGATTTAAATGGCAATGGGTTCTGAATTATTAAAACCAAGAATACAATTGAGGCCAGACTGCCTCCTCTGGAAGAGGAAGATGGCCAGTCTAACTGCATTTTTCATCATGATTGAAGCTGGGTGAATGGCAGCACTGTGAGGAGAAAACAGAACTTGGCTTAAGTTTGTGTGTGTGTGGGCTGTTCTGTATAAGATTTTGTATTTATAGATTTACACATATACAATGTATCTACACTGTATCTATGAAAACAGCCATAAGCTGCTGTACAGGTGTGAGTTGTGGGTTTGGTTTTTTTTTTTTTTTGGGGGGGGGGTTTGGTTAAGAGTCTGGGTTAAGAATCCAGGACCTGAGGCGCTAGGCATAAACAGTAGCACATATGCCTCCATGCTAACCTAGTCTGATTAAAATTATTCTTTCCAAGGGAATCTTGTTCAGCTTGTCTAATAAAGATTGGATGGACTTTTTTTCTCTGCCATATAAAGGTTGTCTGGAAAAAATTAAGTTCGAAATCTAAAAAGCAAGTCATCTTTCAATAATAAAGCATGGAGTCTGTAAAATGTATTCATTTATTGCTGGCTCTAGTACTAAACCCTATTATTATAGACTGGATTATTTTTAGGAAAAAAGGATTTGTAATAAAATCCTGGTGTCAGTATTTTTTATGAAACCCAAGAGAAGACATCGTTTATTCTGTCACTTTCAGTAGCAATTCTTGTGGAGATTTCAGCTAAGTGTCTTGTACTGTAAAGCACTCTGAGCTCCTGGGGGGTACTTCTTCCCCTATCCTCTTATAAGAGAAGTCCTGAAGGATTTACTGGAGAGGAAGTAGTAATTTCAAAAGAACTTGGAACATTTAGATTTCTGCATACTCTTTTGGACCTTCAGTGATTGGACAGATCTTAGGAAATGATTGAATCCCAATGTAGAATTATAGAATTATTAAAAAAAACATAGCAGGAAGAAAATTATTCTCCGCACAATACTGAGCGTTTGCCAATCAGATGTGTGGTGGGTTTTTTGGGGGGTTGGTTTTTTCTTTGTTTGTTTTTTAATAAAAACCTTTTCACTGATTCTTTGCTGTTGGAGTCATAATGATGTGTGGCAAGGGCTTATGTGCCAGAAAGCTAAATCCTTTTGGTTTGGCACTGATGGTACCTCTGCCCTGACTCTTACACTATTTGGTAAAGCTTCTGGCTAAGAGCTAACAAATGCAAACTGCTACTGCTGTCAAAGGCTGGATGGAGCAGTGCTGTTTGTTGGCAGTGTAACCCTTCCTGAGCCAGCTACCTACTGAATCAAGCTGTTCAAGTGTGAGTTTTAAACTTTGGCGTTTGAATAACCCTGCGAGGGGAGAAGAGACAGTGTGGGGGCAGGTGCTATGAAAACTTGGTTAACATGAACAGTGTCTTACACAGCAGTCCTTTAGTATATAAGCATAGGTGCTTATGAAAATATTTTTCTTCCAAATAATTTATCTGAATCTGTTAATTTAGAGATGACCTCAGTGCTGTAGGTCTATTCGCTGTAGATACAGAGCAGATAGTTCTCATACTAAGGGCCCGTTCCTTTCTAGGATTGCCATGTGAAGATACTTTAGCTGATGTTAAACTCTTGAATACAGACAGCAGTGCGCACCTTGCTTACTAGCTCCCGCAGAGCTGTGTTTTCCTACATGTAGCTAGCTTGAAAGCCAGACACCAAGTCAGAGTGAGCTTCTCGGCTCATGTTCTCTGCTGAGAATATGGCCCTTCCTCTGGTATGAAGATGACTCTAGTGCCTCAACTGGGAGGTAGTGTGGAAGTAAATGAAGTCATCTTTTGTGGGTCTAGCACTGTGAAGAGCATTGCAGTGATAGAACCAATTCACTAATCATGTTCCTGGGTTTTCTTATATTGCAAGAGTGGTATTAAGAGTAAATAAGTGTCTGCTCTGTTTAGCCCTTAGCTGCAATGGTACCGTTTTTTACTATTGCAATCTTAAAGACTGCTAGAAAACTAGTAGTAAGAACTTTTGTGGTTATGAGTACAAGAAACATATATGTAGGCATGTGTGTAAGGTTGTTTTTTTTTTCTTGCTGCCCTGCCTTAGCTGTAACCTGAAAACAGGGAGCCTCAAGACGGAGTTGGCCACTGTGGTAAATGACTCTACTTATCCAGGCTCAATCATAAGTTGAGAAGAGCTTAGTATTGCAGTCAGTGACACTAAGAACTCAATTCAAGCCTAAAGATTTCTGTGAAAGATGTAAGGAAAATAATGAAATCTTGGGTATATGTAAAGAATTTATTGATACATTTCACTTTACTAACTTCAGCTTTCATCAGATAATATTACTCTTTATGCAAGGCCAGTATGGGGCTAAACCTAGAAATAGCTCACACACAGAAGGTCAAAATGAAGACAAGAGAATGACTAGAAGAGGCAAAGCCTGGAGATGGGAAGAGTAGTAGTAGGCATTTCTAAAAAGGATTTTAATCTATGTGTATGACTTGAGGGACTCGGTCACTCAATGTTTCTTTTGTGTATCTGCAGTAGCTAATTGAAGATAGGTGGCCTTGGAAGAGACAGCTTTCAGTTGCCTATTGAAAGCCGGCAGCAGTGAACAACTTTTACAGATAAGGGAGGCAATTAATTTGACATATCTGGTTGTGACCTTATTTTCTTCTTTAGCGTGCAATGTTCAAAGAAAAGGAAGGCTTTGCTAGAATTTCATGAGGAGGGCTGTATGTAGGCTTCTCAAGTCTGCAGCCAAACTTCACTTTTTAGATCCATCAGTGAGATGACTAATTCTGTATGTTGCAGCTGTCCCTGAACAGCAACTTCTTTTTAAACCTATTTTTCTAAAAAATACCCAGTTACTACCTAAGTGGGTGTCTCAGAGATAGCTTAATGCCACATAATGCCATCAGGAAGCTGGTGACCAGAGGCTGGAAGAACTGCTGAGTGGATGGACGCTGTGCTATGGAATCTTCTGAACTCTTCAGACAAAAGCTTTTCTGTACAAAGTAAAGTATTAGCAAGAATTCTGCAAAATTCCCGGTATGAGGGTCTTCGAAAGTTTACAGTTTCTGTCCAATATGTTATTTAGGCAAAAGAATACCTCACCTTCCAAACTTTCAAATAATATCTTTCATGGAAGGTGATAGATATAATAACAAAGTCACTTTATTGTGACACAAGGAGGAGTTAACTGATTTCATGATGTTTAGAAATAAAACAGGTCAGATGTATTGTTGAAAAACATAAGCTTTAAAATTTGATCTTAAAGAGAAAACTTCGTTTGAAACAATTGAGCTAGCTTATACTCTTGGAGTATAGGAATGGACGTGGTTTTAGGGCAGAGTTTAAAATACATGGATATCTACTTTTTTTAACGATAGCTTTGCATGACACAAGAGCCGGTGCCTAGTTATGATGCATTCAGTGAAATGAAAGTATTTTTGTTCTTAATTGAAAAAGCCTCATGCTTTGCAGTTCTTTTTTTTTTTTTTTTTTTTTAACCTCACCTCACACCTTTTTCATACCTCATCTCTTCCTTATTAGCTGTTCTTTGGGCCTTTTTCCTTCCTTGTCTGATGGACAGATGGGCTTCAGCTGCAACTGAATGGGTGAATTTTCTTGCAGCCAATCTGGGTCAGATTTGAATTGACATGCCTCATGCTGCAATCCTGCCTAACTCCCAAGTAAGCTGGGCAGCCCTCAGGGTGCTATTTAGAAACGCTAATGTGCTCTGATTTACTGCTGTTTGCTATTTCACTGTACAATCATTTATATATTTTAATTTTTTTCATATTGGAGCAACACTTTAAGATAAATTGTAAGCCTGGGGGACTCTAGTATGCCATTGGGAGGTTGTTAAATGATTTATGATGATTGTGGGTTTATTCTTAGATGGTTGATTATGTCAAGATAATATGGGAGCATTTTGAGAATGCTATGCTTTAAAATTAATATGTTAAACACATAAAAGATATTTTTGTCAGCAGTAGAAATGTTAAATATATTATGTCAATATTGGTTGCTATTAAAAGGATTGTCTGTGTATATAAAGTGAAGCAGACGGCTTTCTAGTTGGCAAAGGTAATGAGGAAAGCTGACAGCTGAAGATAGACAAACTGCGTAGGTGATTTTTATCTTGCTAAATAGTTGCCTATGACCTGCTTAAGTCTTCCTGCTAAAGTTACTGGACAGATTCTACTACCTGCTGTGCAGTGGGGGTAGCAAGTTGTAGCAGGGGGGAAAGGAAAAAAAAAAGGGCTTGTCAGTTGCTGTGTTCCTTTCTCTCCACACCTCCTATTTCTCCAGACACTATGTCACAAAACCTGTGGGATTTTACCGTCCTAATACTAAAGTGAAGTGAAAATGGTGAACAAGCGTATTGCAGCATATTCTTCTGAAGATGGGGTAGTTCTGTAGTAGCCGTGGTGGCCAAGCTAGTCACGAGCCTTAAACTATAGGATGCAAGTCACTGTGATATGGTGGTAGTGTTTCTCTATGGGAAGTGAGAGGCCTGAACTGAACCTGCTTCTGGAACTCTCAGGCTTGGGGAGAGTTGTCTTTGGCACCTGAAATCAGAAGATCAGCTTTGCAGCACACAGAATGCTTTCAGTGTCCATAGCCCCTGGTGCAGTTTACTTGCTCACAGGTGGTGGGACAGAGTTTGCACAGTTGTTCTGCACCATCTGAAATTCCAGTCCTTATCAGAGTATGTACTTACAACAACTGACAGCTATTACCACAGCAACTGAGTGTCTGCATGTCTCCTTTGCTATTCCTCCCAACTACCTTGCCTTCACACTGTTCTTGTGGATCACTGCTCCGAAGTGCTGGGTAATTCTGCTGCTTTAAACACTGCCCGGAATAGGTCAGCTGAAGGAGTCGTCAGGTCACAGGTGACACTGGGAAGGCCTTCTGTGAGAGGAAGGGAGAGGAGACATGAAGTGTGCTGTGTGAGAGAAATGAGCTGGTGGGTTGGTAGAATGAGATATGATGTAGTGGAATGACTTAGTTTGTGTTAGGTGTGCTGACCTGCTGGGAGGAGGAAGGACCTTGCAGCATGAATTTGTTAAGCGTGCATCTAAGATATTGTGTATGACTGCAGTACTTGGCTGACTGGCTTTTGAGGTAATTAGTTCTCTAGAAACAAGAGGCCAACAAATACAAAACTCAGTCTTGTCAAAAGTTCTTTCTCTTTGGTAAAATGAGTAGCTATAACATCAGTTGCTCTGCCTAGTCCAAATAACCGGTTCCCCCATCATGATAAGGAAGGTAGGTTCTGACTTTTACTTGAACAAGTTCTGTGCAAATTAATTTTGAAGTTAATGGTGTGAGTCTTCATATACCCAATGCTGGCCTGTTGCCTGAAGAAAGCAAGTCAGGCTGGTCCCCCCTGACCCCATGGGAACCAGTGACAAATGACATTGAGCTTCATTTCCTATTTTTTTCGGGCAAAATCATCCTTATAAAAGCATCCTCTAAAGTTCTTTAAACTTTGAATGAACTCGTTGATGCTAGGGGTGGAAATAGACTTGAGCTGATAGTTGTGATAAATGTTATTGCCTGTAGAGAAAGTATCTTTTGCCTCAGATGCTGTTGTGTGGTTGTAACTCATTTGATCTCTCAGTCCTTGTCTTCATAATTTGTGCCTGTTTGCCAGCATTTCATTCACGCGTTCTTTATAGACAGTTTTGATTGGCAGTTTTTACGCCAGTGTAATTTAAAAACTCAATAAAAATGCTTTTTACACAAATAATATTCCATAAACCAGTCACATTCCTTCAGGGTAATTCCTCAGATTCTTAATGAGCCACGCAGATCTTGTATTAGATCATGGCTTCTTGTAAAGGTTCTATAACTACATTCAGATGCTTTGTTTGGTGTGTAATCAGCTTTAATAATGGGTATGTAACCATTCACGGATGAGAAGAAATCCTATGGAAGAAACTAGAAGGGACTATGGAAACTTAATTAGGATATATAAACATTTTTCTAAATACCTATAAACACATAAAAATCTGAATTGCTTTATAGCTCTTCTCAGTCATAGCTGAGAAAGGAGAAAATTCATTATTTAACCTGAAGGCTTTTCCTTAAGAGACTCTGCAGTATTTGCTGCCTCTGAGCTACTGAACCATGCACAGCTGAGGATTTGTGCCTCTTTGGCCCATGACATGCTCTGTATGTCTGTGGGGCATGGGATGCCGGGGATGGTGTAACCATGTAGACATCCCTGTGGCAGCTCTGCTGACAGTGTGGTCTTCATGGCACGTGGGTGTGCGTAAAGGTTATTTGAGCAGAAGCCTGTCTCAGATCACTCACAGAAAATGTACTTGAAATAATATACTTATTTTAAATGTCATTTGTTGAAAATAGTGGTTTTTCTGTTTTCACTTTTCAATGATTTTATATTTCAGTATGGTGTCTTAATGTTCTGCATGGTATTCTATTAATTCCTTAAGGTTATGTCTTTAACATATATGGTATAAGCAGCGGTGTGTCCAGCTGAGGTTTTCTGAAATTTTCCATTTAAAACCACAAACAAAAATCTTCAAATGCTTATAGCATTGTCAAATTTAAGCAACTCGGGCTTAACGAAAATGCTAGCATTTTGTGTGTGCCTAGTGTGATGATTTTTTTTTTTTTAAAGATAGATTTGGAGAGTAGGAAGAAAGGAAAAATTTCATCTAAAGTAGTTGGAATTTCTGGGAATGATAAAAGGCAAGAATATGTTGTTCTCGACTTTCTCTAAAACTTTTCAATAAGGTATTATTTTGAGGTACTAAAGTATGTTTTTAATCTGGATTGGGGATATGAAATCTGTAAAAGAGGAACTTTGCTAACTGCGGAGCTGGTTTTTGTGTAGTTTTGAAAATCCAACCAAATGTCACCAAAATGTAAGCCTCTGGAAACCCCAGTTTTGCAAATAAACTAGTGCTAGGACGTGATGATAAATGCTGTGAAGCTGCTATCAGAGTGATGCCTTCCACTTGAGTTCCTATGTCCTAAGCAGACTGTGCAAGTGCCGAATGCAGTCCATAGTGATGGACTTTTCCACCAGCTAGTGCTGCTTTCAGTGCATGGGACAGCATGTGGTGACAAAAAGGGACCCTTGCAAGCTAATCAGGTAATAAGGCAATTAAAGGTTGTTCTGGACAACTGGATTTTATCCTTTCTGATTCCACAGAATTCCTGGCAGACGCCAGGCAAGACACAAACCAATTGCTTTGCAGGTGGCTGCGGTTCAGTTTCTGGGCACTCGGATGTGCCTTGCAGAAATGCTGAGTGCTGGCTATAACTTACTGAGGTCAATGAAAATCCAGAACACAAACTGAAATGCTAAGTCCACTGGCAGAATCACGCTCCTAGTTATGACATTGGGTCTGCCAAATTAGGTGTCAGTTACATCTGCTTTGGTTTTTGTGTGTGTTTGAAATATATCGCTCTCACTCATACCAATGTTATAAAAGGGAGAGAGTCTAAAGTGACAGAAGTCTATAGGGAAACTAAGAGTTTTCTATCTGTTGTAAGATGAAAAGTACACACTGTGTGTGATCACGTGGGACAATTAGAAAGTACTGATGTTGTTGCCTGTGCAGTGTTCTGAAGTACTCGCTTGTTTGAATGATGTCTAATTCTGTGTTTCATTTTCTGATGCTTGCTATTTTATTTTTTTATTACTTTGAGGTAGTCATACATGGCAGAGACAAGTTCTGCCTATCCAGGGAGCAGGGTATGAGTTGACAGAGGGGTTGAGAGAGCCATGCTTGCTTTGTGAAGAGAAGCTCCTATTACATTGCTTCTTGGCAAAGAGGAGATTAAAGCATGACCTGGTGGCAGCTTTGTAACTGCCCTCCAAGTAGTAATTGGAGATGACATCTCCTCCATAGTGATACAAGGTAGTGATACAACAATCAAGTTTTGGGAGGTTCAGACTGTGTATTAGGAAGAATTCTTCACTAGGACAGTGCCACCCTGGGCAGATCACCCAGAAAAGGCTCTTCAAACTCAAATATCTTTTGTAAGGGCTATTCTTTCTTGCCCCCATGATGGGAACTGGGGATACTGACAAGTAATCTCAGTAGCAGCTCTTTAGTTGCCCAGTTCTCAGGGCTTCTTTTACTTCCTAGACAAGGGCTAGGAAGGAAAATGAGGCAAGAGTTTACAGAAATGGATGTGATAATTGGGGGAGGGGGGGAGTACTAGAGTTTATCATAATTTATTAATGCAGTAGGCTTAACTTCTGTTAGCATTAGGGTTTAATAATGGCCCATTAGCTCCTTTTGCATTCCTTGTATTTTCCAGGAATGAGAACACAATGTGTTTCCTCTGTGGCTGTTTCTTCAATAAAGGGCATTTCTGTTTCCAAGGCAGAAATGTCACAAAGAGGTAGGTACAAGTGAAGAGATTATTCCTCACCGTTTCATTTGCTGACAAATGTAGAACAGAACACAGTTCTGTTCGCAGCTACCAAGGACAGGAAACTTAATTGCCTGTAGGCATTTACTTCATTGTGAATTTATGGTGTGACTATAATATTTGCATTAATCCCATCAGCACAAAGCATACATAAATGTGTTGGGAATTATTTTGTCTTGCTCATACAATTTACATTAAGATCTATACGCAGAATTGTATTTTCACAGCAAGTTTTACACATAATATTCAAATTTTTTTCTCCCTTTCTCCCATCAATATGTTGCATATTTTTAAGTCTAGCTGGGCTCAGTGCCAGCAAGGAACTACAAGGATCTATGGCAACTGCCACATTTGCACTTTTCATTTACAAATCAGTAACTAAATTCTCATTAAATATTCTTAACCAGACTGTTCAACATATGTTAGCTTGGGTATTAGTACTTATAAGTTGAAACAAATTAGATCAGTAGCTAAATTTGCTTCCTAATAGCCAAAGATATTGGAGAAAGAATAGGATTTGGAATGTAGAAGTGGCAATGCCGCCTTTCTCCTTCATTCTCTTAAAAATGGGACATTCAGCTCTGCTCAGGCAAATTAAAAAGGTGGGAATTTGAACTCCCTCCCCACATTTTACTTCTAGGGGGAGGCTGGTATAGGAAGAGCTTTGAAATGAAGCCAGTAATCATCCACCAACTAATGTGGCTTACAAATTAGGTTTTGTTTTGATACACATTTTCTTCTATTTCATTCTCCATGTTTCTCCCTTTCAAATATAAAAAATGTATTTAATGGATTTATACTAAGACTTTTGCTTATGGAGAAGCGTTTTTATCTTTGACTTTTAACAGCACTGACACTAATTGCTGGAAGAGCCACTTAAGAAAAGAAAGTGCGAAATCATGGATGTTAGATTGTGTAGACCCTTAAAAAGGTTATTGTCTCTGCCTAAATAGGTATTTCATGCACTTGCAAAGATTGTTAATGATCAGCTTTTAATTAGTTTCATTGTGTTATCAAAACTGTACTGCAAATCATATCCTTATGTTTTCAGGTTTGTGCTACTTCATATGAAATTCAATAGCAGCTCATCCATAATGTATCAGAGATCCCTCTGTATCAGCGTGAACATGCTGCTTTTCCACAGGCTGTTAGGGCAGTTGCGGTGCGTCCAGTGGTGCTCCCACTGCACCGAGTGTCCAGGTTCTTGGGTTCTGCTTGTGGCTTCTGTCTGGCTGCAATGCCTAACTCACATCGTCTTTATCTTTGTTTCCATATCTCTAAAATGGGTTTAATGTTTGTATATTTTAACCATGTTCTGCACAGATTTTATTTCTGCTTGTAAAAACCTTTGATATGTGTTTCTGTAAGTGGAGATTAATAGCAAGTAATAGCTTGGGCTTTTTGAGCGGTTCATAGTTCTTAGTTAAATCTTTGTCCAACTAAGGAAGGTTAAACTGTGGCACAGTATCTTCCTGTTTCTGGAGCAAAACTCTTCAGGAAAAAAGCCTTAGTTTTTGCCACATAACCCAGAGCTCTGACAAGTCTTTCCTTTTTTCAGTAGTCTTGCCCTGTCCCTGATTTTGCTTTTGATTTTCTAAGACAAGTCAACCTTTTTCCCTGGGGAGACCTGGATGCACAACTTCCTTAATTCAAAGCCAGAAGAATCAGTTGGGAAGCATATGTTGGTAACAGATCCAACTGCAGCAAAATAGCTTTTTGTGTTAACTGGATGACAGTGTTAGTCGAGAAGCGTGACTGAAATACAACATACAGCATTCTCTGACACCTAAAATGAATGCAACAGCTAAGATCCCTCTTTATAAGAAAAAAACCGAACAACCAACCAGATGTGCTTTGTTAAATATGGATCCTTAAGACGCTGGTCCACAAGTGTGTGTGGACCAGTGGGGCGATTTGGCCCCAAGTAAGAGACTTCTGAAAGGCACTGGAATTTGGAAAATCATTTTGAGGCGGCTTTTTTTTTTTTTTTTTTTTTTTTCCAGGGCATAAACTGAACTGCTGGGAGGAGGAAATGCTTTCGTTTTGGCTTATCTTTGGAAGCAGGTTTTTCTGTCTGCTGCTCTGACCCAGTCTTGCCTGGCGTGTTCGGTGTGTGACCTGCATACTGGGTGTATATAAAACTGTATCAGCAGCTGAGCAGGTGGTGAAGAACAAAGCCCCACAAAGGAAAATGTTGAAAGCATGTTTGAAAACACTGTGACTGCCGGAGTGGTTTGTTTGTTTTATAAGCATATTGGTGTTAGGAGGAAAAGAGAAAGGAGAAAACAAAGATCCAGAGCAGCAGTGCAGGCATTAACTGTCCTTCTCTATGGTGAAAGAGATTACTTGCAGTTTCTTCAGGTGAAAGGCTGATTTCAAGATTTATATTCCTTCTGCAGGAGTAGGGTCATAACCAATTACTTATAGCTAAGTAAACTGAAATAGGTGAAGAATTAAGACTTCTTTTTAAAATGGAGAAGTCTGATTGTTTAATGATTTAATTTAAAAAAAAAATGCATAGCCTTTACAATTCTGTGGGACCAAAGGAAATTTTGTAAAGTACGACTTGATTGTTTTAAGAATACATTGAAAACCTTGGGAAAGCATCTCTTCAAACTCTATTTACAGTACTCCAGTGACACTAAGCTATTTTTCACACAAAGTCTAACAGAGCAGAAGTGGCTTTTATTCCGATGACAGTTTGCATATTTAGATTGCTGCATTTTTCAATACTAGTTAAAGCTTGTAAGTAAATCTGTGATGCACTGCAAAAAAAAAGTTCAAGGCTAACATGTTTTCGAAGAAATAACTTTGTTTTTTAAAGAATCATAAAATTTCTTTTATAAATGTGTTTAAATGTCAGCTGTTGACTAGCTGCAGTACATGCTGGATGATATTTGTCTGAAAATCAGAGTAACAAAATACAGCAGTTAGCCTAGACCATTTCCATTATCACCAGCTAGCATAAATATTTTGTGATGTTCATCTAAACTTCGCTTGCCTTGTTTATTTTATAGGGATTTATTACACAGAGCAGACAGCTCACAAAATTGGCAATATTGTGTTTTAGCTAGTGGCTCAAGTTTATAAAACTTTTTTTTTTTTTTGAGATAAATCATCCAGCACAGTATCCCATATCTAAACTGCTTTCTACAGGAAGTTGGGCTGAAAATCTTGAGGAGTGGACTTACACATATCTTCAGACTTTCTCCATCTCTGACCAGGTCAAAAATGTTTCAAAAAACATTGTGTTTTGTGATTAGCGAAGGTTCAGGAAAGTGTTTGTGTGCACCATTGTGTACTTTACTGTTCTCCCAGTCATTACTTTATTTTTGTTGCAAGTAGACTCACTTTTCCTTGGTCTTTACAACTAATTTTATCATAGTGAAAAATGTGCCATTGTGATGTGAGAGAGAGGAGCAGGAGCAGCAAAACTAACTGTTTCCTGGGTCTTTAAAAGAAGTCAAAACACAGATTTCCATTCATCTCCCATCACCATCCATAGTTAGAGGACAATTACTAGTCCAGGCACAGGATGAGAACCAGGGTCACGTCTCCTGTTAGTGCAACATCCTTTTGCTAGTTAATTACAAAATAAAGTATTACAAGAGGATTGCACTATTTCTGTTCAGTTGAATTGCTGTATAAAAAGCCTACATGATTTAAAGGAAAAAAAAAAAAGGCAAGCAATCAGTGGCTAATCTGAACCTTCCTTGTTGCCATATATTTGATAAACATCTGTAGAGTGTTACTGCCATTCTAATTAAGCTGCATGCAGAGTGGCTCTGTGGAAGTACCAGCTGCAAGTGCATCTGA